>JAJOOO010019794.1:0-30813 GCA_029582685.1 Solanum piurae
TAAGTTGAGGGTGGCTATGAAAGAGGAAACCGAAAGAATAATGGGTATGAAAAGAGTTTGTTGTTGAAAAAGAGAAGAAAGGATGTGATTTGTTGAAATCTATATAAAAAATTAAAAAAATTAAAAATTAAAAATAAATAAATATATATATATATATAATTTATAAATAAAGAGCTGCAAGGTCTAAAAATCACTAACTTTCATCTCAAGAATACCTCAAAACCTCAACAAAACAAGATTTAGAATCAAACTTCAAGAACTCATCAAGAACTTAAAGTGCTCAATATTTATGGATACATTTGCAAAATAAAATCATGATTGGAGTGTGCGTGAACAAACCTAACTCTATGGAACCTTACATACCTCAAAGAACTAGGTTCTTGGCGAAATCTTGAATTTCTTGAACGAACGCTTGAAACTTTGAACCTTTCCTCCTCTTGAATCTTCTCTATAAAGCCCTAAATACTTTTGGGGATGAATGAAACTGATTCTAACCAGTTTATACCCTTAATTGGGTGTAATTTGCATTTAGAATAAGTGGGGGTAACCAAAAGACCAAAAGACCCCTTCTATTTTCGGGTAACTTTCCTTAAATGTACAGCCTGAATTAAAAAGGGCATATCTCCCTCATACGAGCTCCAAAATTAGCAAATTCGGTGGCGTTGGAAAGAGGACTCAGAGATATTTCATTCGATATCCTATGAGTCTCCTAACTCATTCTATGCTAAAAGTTATGGTTGTTTGAACTTGACCCAAAACATAAAAGAACTTAGGAATGACTTGAATGAACCCTCTTCTAAAACCCTATAAGTATTTGGATTTATGAAAAGTTAACGAAATCAGATTTGTTCACAAAATAATACTAAAATTCGTTTTAAGCTGATTTGGTAAGAAAAAAGCCAAAATACCCCTCATATTTTCCGGTAACTTTCCTTAATTGGATAGTCCAATTTCAAATGGGCATATCTTTCGCATACAAGCTCAAAAATTAGCAAACTTAGTGGCGTTGGAAAGTGGACTCAGCGATCTTTATTTTGATATATTATGGGTCTCCCAACTCATCCTGTGCTAAAAGTTATAGTCATATGAAGTTGACCCAAAACTTAAAAGAACCTAGGAATGACTAGAAGGAATTCTCTTTAGTTCTTTTTGGAACTCAAGGTGCTTCATCTAGAGACCTTAAAACTTAAGAAAATTTTAAATTCCTCGCTAAAATCTTACTCACAATGAAGAATGGTTCGATTCTTAGCTCAAAAAATTTCTGGGATGTTACATAGAGACTGGCGCGCCATGCCAACATTGCGCAACAAATGCGCTTCTGAAGTTGAGGGGGTGGTGCCCTGCACCATTCAGTGCGCCACGGTCGCCTTCCCCCGTCCTGCTTCCGTCGTTTGACCTGTTTGAGTTCCTTTAAGGTGTACCTTTAATCCTTTCTAATTCTAACTATTCTAAACTACATCTAATCATTGAGAGATCCTTCGTAACATGAATAATAACCATTGAATTCATAATTCAAATTCAAGGAAGAGTTAAGAGTAAAGTCTTGAGAGTTCTTTCGAGTCATTTTGAGAAGTCTTTTACAATATTTTAAAACTTGAGTACTTGAGTTTGAGTATGAGGAGAGTTGAATTTCATTTTTTAAAATGAATATATAGGAACTAAGTATTCCCAAGTGTAGATGTTTTTACATTTAAAATGAGGGGAAACATCGATTTCCAAATGAGCTCATAAGGAGTTTTTGAGTATAATCTATTTTAAGAGAAACTTTTGAGTAATAATCTCAAAGCTTGAGGATGAGGAAATATTTTTAAATATATGAGCTGAGTATATTTTTGGAAGTAGTATTGAGCACCGATATAGGGACGAGATCATACAAACCCGTGTTATCATAAACCATGTAGCCAATGTGGGTAGAAAAGGTCATACCTTTTAAGCAAAACTTAGTGGATCCACTTAGCTGAGGATGTCTTATACCCCGGCAAGGTATAACAAAGTTCTGGCTGTGTGGGTGAAACACTGTATCATCACATAGCTCATAGTGATGGCGGTCGGTTAGAGAATATCCCAAATTGAGTTATTTGGTTTCTTTACATACAAACTAAGTTATTATTGTATTTTTAAATACATTGAGTTGTTATCTATTTTTTTAAATGCTTTATATAAACTGCATCTTTATTGTTGCTTTTATACTGCATTGCGTTGAGTAACCATGAGTTGAAGTTGAGTTGAGTAGAGTTGAAGTGCGTATGACTCCTTCTTTACAAGTTCAAGCTTTCATGTTATGTACAGTGTTTCCCCTTACATGCTCGTACATTCAATGTACCAATGCCATTTGACCTGCCTCATTTCATGATGCACATACAGGAGATCAAGGTCATCAACAGGCAGTTCGTTGATACCATAGCAGTTTAAGTTAGCTTTGGTGAGCCTCCATGCTTCCGGAGGATCCCTTATTTATTTCCATTATTTTAGTTTTGTTAGGATGATCGGGGGTCTTGTCCTGGCATCCCTCATAGTATTAGAGGCTTCATAGATAGACAATAGTATTTAAGGAGTCTTTCTTTCATTTCCCTTGTTAATGTTTTAAAGACTTTGAGATGAACACTTATGATCATTTGAGTATTTTGAGTTAACTACTTTACTTATTATTTAAGTTGTTTGTGTGATTCTATTTCACTTTAGTGTGTCTTCCGCTGAGAGTTGAGCCAGGCCAAGGGTTCGCTTGGGCCAGCAATGGATCTCGAGTGCCGGCCACATCTAGGGTGTAGGCTCAGGGAGTGACAACTATGAACAAAATCTCAAAGAAAAATACCTTCCTAATTAATGTTTATTAAGGGACATGTAAATAGCAAATTAGACGATTATTTTGAAGCGGAGAAAGTATTATTTTTTTATACTTCCAATAAATATTCAAAATGCAAGTGGAACAAAGGCCCAAAATGAAATTAGGGCCAAGTACTGGCCCAGGCGAACAGAAAAACCAGACTTGGGCCCAAAACTTACTCTTTATTTTATCTGTTTTGATTTTTGTTTAATCATTTATTTGCTAGTCAATTTTAAGGTTTTTCGAATTCGATTTCCCCAAAAGATAGTCATTTCGAGATTTTCTAAAGATAAAATAAATTTAATTATTTCACTACTTAAATTACTTTGAAAACTATATTATCTAAGTAAACCCCCTTATGCTATTCTCCCTTCCCCTAAAAAAATATTTTCAAGTCTCATGTTTGCATATTTCATAAACTTGTCAAGTATGCCTATTTCCTTAAAATAACTAGCCAAATATATAATTATCGGATAACCGTGTGTTAGCGGGCATTTCGAGTGCTTTCAAACCCTTTCCAAAATTCTAATATGAACCCCGAACCCCCTTTAAATATTTTCATTAGATTTTCTGCTTTAATCTTTTGGAAAGAATAGTTTTCTTAATTTTACTTTAAAAATTAAGTGGCGACTCTTAAAACCAGTCTAAATATGTTTTTAAATAAAACAAAGAGATTGAGAAATAAAGAAATAGGTTCCCTGAAAGTTTTATGGAGAAATCATTTAGTTGAGGGTGCTACTTGGGAGGTCGAGGCCGATATGAAGTCCTGATATCCTCATCTCTTTTCTTCTACTTCTATTCAAGCTCGAGGTAAATAGTTCCTCTTGAGTTTTAGTGTCTTGGAAGTCATGTGTGTTATATGAGTTTTTCCATGATTTTCCTTATGGTTATGCATGTTCTTAATCAAATTCATGTTTAGTAAGAAAATGGGTTTTCATGATTTTTGTTCCTCATGTTGTTGTACATTTAGTATGCATTGCCTCTTTGATTTCATGAGATGTGTTTATTAACATTCTTTAGTATGCTTTGACAGTATTGGCATATTGGCTCCATGTTATTGTGTTGAGCATTATTTTAATTGGAGAAGGTAGTTCCTCCTATAAATATGAGAAGTATTGACTTTCATGCATATTGGGTTGTTAGATGTAGTTCCTACTCCCTTGTATTGCATTGAATATGTTTTGAGATAAAGTTGATGTTTTCTCCTTTGAATTGTGCATTATTTTGATGTTTCATGCATGATGGGCTGCTAGACTTGCGTCTTTAAAATTTGTAAGGTATCTAGATCATCCTTCGAGGACGAATGCTCCCAATTGTAACATTCCGGAAATCTGTAGACTAAACTAGAGACTAACGTAAGTGTTAGAGTTGTAAAACTTGCTTCTCGTACTTAGAATGAGGGGTTTAGGGTTTAAATGTCAAGATACGAACCCCCCCCCACCACCAAGGATCAACCAAGGGTCCTTGAGGAGGACCCTAGGACTACCCCAGAAAGCTATCCAAAAACAGCATCCCAAGAAGAGCTTCCATGGACAGTGGATGGACCCACGCCCCATTGGGAGGGTTCATGGGTCAAGGCTCTTGCTCCCCTGTTTTTGTAAGACCCAGACCACTGACCTATGGTTCACCAGAACGGGCCACGGTCCCACCTACGGTCTGTGGGTTTACAGTCGTAGGTCACACCTGAAACTACCTTTTTGCAGTTAAGCTTAGGGGTCATTTGGGGATTTCCTTTTTTATTAATTGTTAAGTGGTGTCGTTTTGTAATAAAACAAAATAACTATATAAATATTTTAAACACCTAAACTAACTCATCTAGACCATAATTTCTAAATTCACATATCAAAATCAACTTCTCCCCAAAACTCTCTCTATAACACCAAGAAAGAAGAGGAGAATTGAAGCTAGGGTTTGAAGAAGAGGGATTTTTCACTCAATTTCCTTGAAGAATCAAAGCTAAGGTATGGTAGTTCTTCATCCATGGGTAGCCTTCACCCATGGAGCCCTTTCTAAAACTCCAATTTCAAGTTAGAAATTCCAAAATTTAAGGTTTTACCTCAATCTCATGGATTCCTTTAAAATTCATTTTAATTGATAAGATTATGTTTAATCATGGATATATTGATGATTTTATATGATTTTAAGTTGAATTTCTCAAGAATCCATGATCTCCCCCATTTTCCCAAATTGGATCAAAAAGTGTGGGTGAATTGTAGAATGAAGAGTATTATGAAATCATGCTTATAGTAATAGTAGAAATTGAATCATTTTTTCATCCATGTATAATGTAGTAATTCAAGATATGTTGTTTGAATTTGATCTATGGTCCTTGAAGGACAAATCATGAGAATTAACTATGTTTATGAGGCTTATGTATATGCATTTAGATCACTTTCAGAGTAAAGTGAATATGATTATGATCTAATTGTTGTGTTGATTAGATGATTATACTCATGTACACACTCATGTATGAATATGATATGATGTAAAAGGTTTGTCACATGTATTGATTCTACGTTTGGAAGACTAATCTCACCTAATGAATCTATGAGCTATAGTATGAATTATGTTTGATTGAGTGTCAAGACATTCCTCCATTCATATGAACTTAAGTCAAGTCTTAATTGATGACTTAATGTGAATTAATGCTTAGCACCAAGTGGATAAAAATATGAGATGGAAGCTTGTATGATAGTTGAGTCTGGCTTCCCAATGAAAGCTTATACACTAGTTGAGTCCGACTTTCCAAATGGGTTCCTTTTACACTAGTTGAGTCTGGGTTCCCAAAGTAGGTATCTCATGAGATGGAAACCTTCTACCTTAGTTGACTCCAGATTTCTATAAGAAATCTCCTTATCCCATAAACTATGCGCCCACATAGGTCTTTAGCTAGTGGACCCACTTAAGCTAAGAGTATGGTTCTACCTTAGGCAAGTAAGACAACCCCTTTTCAGTGTGGGGTAGACACTGGATTCCTTGATTAAGCTCACATGGTCTATGTCCGTTAAAACTAATTCCATTATGATAATATGAACAAGAATATGAGTTATGAACTATAGTTACTCAATAAGCTTCCTTAGTGTGAGTAGGATTATGGGATCTCATTCATGCATTGTACAAGGATGCTTGGAGGGTATTTATGGTATGTTTCCAATATGAGATGATGATCAATATGTTGAATGTGCTTATGACTTGTACTTTTGCACTAATATTCATTATGATTCTTAAACTTGGTAAAGTGCATAGTTTTCAACTAAAATGCCCCTTTATAGCATACTTCAAGGTTTTCATGCATGGCTACCATACCTACTGCATTTTTTGTTCTAACCCATATTTTCTACATTTTTCTATAAGTGTAGGGTCTGGAGTTTGAGGTGATCTTCCTTTTTTATCAACGCTTGGATCGACTATTCTCCTTGCTAGTGGTGAGTCATCATGGTTCGAGGACGGATGTTGACTCTCTAGTTTCTTTTTCTTGTACTGTCATTTGAGAACTATGTTGTAAGGGCTGTGACCCTATTTGATATTCTATTGTAATAGATGGCTAGTTGAGACAAGTCTAGACTTTCGCTTCGCTTTTATGAAAACTTTTGTACTTAAATGTGTTTTTACTCTTATTGTTCTAATGCTTTATGTTATGATATGCTAAGTGGCGTACATGGTTACTTTCGGGGTCCTATGTGCCATGTTACATCTAGGGAGTACCTTTGGGTCGTAACAACTTAATTTCTTCTAATTTTTAAGAATCATACAACTCAAAGGTGACATTTTTTATCTTTCTTATAAGAAATAAAGTTCAAAATTTTGCCTATGGAATCATCATTTTGTTTAGGCATAATACATTAATGTTCTCTTTAACATGACTTTATCTAGAACCAAAACCTTCCAACTTTGTGTGTGCCCAAGTAGGTACTTAAATTTGTATAGTGTTGAACAAGAAGATACACATGTCCTACTTGGCGTTATACGTGGAAATTCACGTCCAACGCGGTACCCTACATGTATTATGTCACGTACGATGCATGTGTCTACTTTTTCAGCTTCTTAAAAATTTAAAAGTGTCTACTTGTGCACACCAAAAGTTGGTGGGTATAGATGAAAACTAAAGGCAAGTAAAATGGCATATTTATGTATTATGCCTTTTATTTATATAGGGATAAGACACAAGTACCGTTCAAGACTATGATCAAAATTCCATAGATAGACCTTAACTAAACTAAGGTCCTATTACCCCCCCTAAACTCAATTTTTGTTTGTAATCTTGTACACCTTTTGGCTTATGTGGCACACCCCATGACTCCACGCAGTTGAGGCATGTGGAAGATATTTGAATGTCACGTAAGCCGAAAAGGTGTAAAAAATTACAAAAAAAAAGGATTCAGGGGCGTAATATGACCTTAGTTTAATTAAGGTGTATCTCTAGGATTTCGTCATAGTCTAGGGAGGGTACTTGCACCTTATCCCATATATATATATAGTTTAAAAGTTCAAAGAAGAAAGCAAATTCAGGATTTTATTAAATTTTTTTCTATAATCCCCCCCCCCAAACCACCACCCCGATAATCTTTTTTTAAATATATATTTTAATTTAAAATTTGTGTTCACTCACTTTTATATGTGTGTAACCGCATGCTTTATCCGACTCAGCAAAATTAATGCCACATAAGTTTAGTCAAATCAGGGTAAGAAGAAGGGTCTCCTCGAACATTCCACCTTCTATAAATAATAAATAAGTATTGACCAAATATCCAAGTTTTGTGTTTCTTTTTCTAAAAGACTAAAGAGAAACCTTCTAAAAATAGTAAATAGGTATTGACCAAATATCCAAATATCGCAAAAAAAATTCTAAAAGAACCACCTTCTACAAATAATAAATAAGTATTGACCAAATATCCAAATATCATGATATTTTTTCTAAAAGGGTAAAAGTTATATGTCAATCTTATCTTATCAATTTCATCCTTATCTTTCTTAAAAATTACTTTCATCTTCTCAATTTAATTGTCTATATATAGTCCTCGATAATTCAATCCTCAAACCACATTACTTCTCAACTATTATTCTTTAAGTTTTCTTTACTTTTTTTGTTTCTTGCAAAGATTTTCTAATATCCATCTTCATTTAAACATGACTTGTTCATATGAAATTAAAACTTGTCAAGATATAGTTCCTTATATGACATCAGTTTCGACAATCAATAGTGCTCAAATGGTGGTATGTTGTCTTCTAACTATTTGTTTCTTCTAATTGAGATTACTCTATCAGTAAATTGTTTTTTTTTACTTAAGTTGTTTGGAAATATTTTGAAAAAAGGTTTATGAGATTATTATTTTTAAAATTTGGGAAATAAGAGATGGCTTCTAATGTAGCACCAAAACTTTAACATATTTTCTCAATTGCAGAATGATGTTGAAGCTTTAAAAGTACCCAAAAAAATAACTTATGAGAGGAAGAAAAGATCAGTCTTCCGTAATGTTAGCTTCCGAATTAAACCTTCTAAAGACGAAGCTAACTGTTACACCATTTATAAACCACAAAAGGTTAGTACATATCTTGCAGATGAATCAATTAGTGATCCTCACCATCTTAATCATAAATATAAGGAGATGCTACATGAATGGATATCTGAAAGGATACAACGTGAAAGTGGAGCATTTGACATGGTAAATACAAATTTTTGATGATGTATTTTTTTCAAATGAATGTTGAAACTTACTAGTTTCCTCAAGTATGTACACATATGCATTATGTATAGGAAAAATGACCTAAATACACATCTTATTTTACCATAATCTCTGAAATTTCCTACCATTTAAATTTTTTTCAAAAGTCCCCTCTCGAATACATCACTCTCATCTCGCTGATACATCCCTATCCCCCTCTCGGATACATCCCTCCCCTTTCTGATACATCTCTCACCTATGTATCTAGATGTCCAGATGATGTATCTGAAAGTCCAGTCATATATCCAGATGTCCTATCCCCTCTCCCTCTCTTATATATCCCTCCCCTCTCGGAAACATCCCTCACCTATGTATCGGGATGTCCAGTGATGTATCCGAGATTCTTAAATTTTAAGAATTTTTTGTAATTTTAAAATGAGTAAGGATATAATGTAATTAACTCTTAACAATATGTGATTTAATTAAATTATACTTATATATATTTATCTATCTAGCTATATGTGTTTGTTGTTCAAAAGGAAGGTCTCAAAAATACCCCCAACATGTATGATATTTTACTTTCTTTACGTCATGCTTTCAAATTGGAATTTACCGAATACCAATTTATGAATCCTCCACTTATTATATTATCGCTCATTTTCTCTTCCTTTTTTCTGAAAAATAAGTGAAATTTATTTTGTTTGAATTAGTCTATCACACCCCGAGCCTACAGCCTGGGCGGGACTGGCACTCGAAGACCATTCCTGGCCCCAAGCGAACCCTTGGCCTAACTTACTAACTCAGCGGAAGACTTAACTCATCAAATAAACATTTATGAAGTAACTAGAATGTCAAAAAGAAACATTCAACTGGCCATTTAGGCAAACTCAAGGCTTTAACATAAAAATGAAAAGTAAAGGACAACTGAATTAATTAACTGACTGTCTGTCTATGAAGCCTCTAAAACAATTGAGATGAATGTTGGGACAACCCCACAACATCCTAATGAACTAACTAGAAAACAATGAAAATAGATCCTCCGGAATGCAAGGAGGCTCACCGACTGACTCTGAACTGCTCAATGGATCAACGGTGCGCTGGAATGCCAATCCTAGTTACCTGTGTCTGCATCATAAGACGATGCATGCCAACTGGCATCAATACATTTAATGTACTAGTATGCGAGTTGGAATGCTAAAACAACATAGGCTTGAAATGGAATTTGAAAGAAACACTTACCTGGCTCTTCTCAACTCATGAATACTTAACTGAACTCATTTCAATATAAAGCAGTTTAAAACAAGAGCAATATAAAAAAAAGTTGTTTAAAATCATGATGCCAACTCTGTGTGTATGCAAAGATACATATAACTCTGAGATGTATGTAAAAATACAATAAACTGATGTATATAAAAATACAATAACTTTTGTGGGAGTTTCTCTAACCGACAACCATCACATAAGAGCTATAGTGATGATACAACGATCTTCCTCACGCTGCCAGCGCATCTTATACCCGACCAAAGGTATAGGACCTAAACTACTAAGTGGATCCACTAGTCTATTGTGGAAAGGATTCATCTAAAAGTATGACCATTTTCTACCCATGGTGGCTACATGGTTTATAGGGGCTGTGAGTTATGTGAACTCTCCCCCATATCGGTGCTCAATATTACTCCCAAAAATATACTAGCTCTTTATGTTTTAAAAACATACTTCTTTCTGTGATTTGAGATTAGTGCTCAAAAACTTAGCTCAAAGGTTATCTTGGAAATTTCACTTTCCCTTCTTGCTTCATTTAGAAAGCTATTACTCTTTTCTGAAAAATAGCCTGAAGGCTCTTTGGAAATCTCAGTTTCCATTCTTATTAAAATGTGAAAACATTTTTAAATCTCTTTGGGAATACATAGTCCCCATAGACTTCTTTGAAGAAAATAACTTAAACTTTACTTCTCTACTGAACTCCAAACTTAAGTTTAAAAAATAGTTAAAACATTTGTGAAAGACTTCAGAAAACTTTATAAACTTATCTTAACTTGACTCTTGACTTCTCTTGACTTTGACCTTAAATTCTCTTGACTTGACTATTAACTGATCCTTAAATTGAATTATGGATTCAAGGATTATGATTTGTGATTGGAAAGATCTCATGTTGTTTAGGAATGATTCTAGATAGCTAAACCTGAGAAAAAACCGTAAATCAATATTTGAAGGTGGGTCCGCGACGCGGAGACATATTTAATTTTGTGTTTCAAAAACATCTTTTGAGGCAGAAGGCTCCATGACAGTTTTGCGATGCGAAACAGAAATTCCCAAATCTGGGAACCCTCTCCGCGACGCGCCATCACCCTATAATTTCGTCTGACGATATTTCTTCTTCATTTTCTAACCCCCAATTTGCCTAAATTCGATTCTTTTCCTCAAATTACTTTTAGATACAGATACCCAGCAAATGAACCTAAGAACCTAACTCGAAACGAATCCAAGATGCGACGTAACGAATTCAGAAACTTCCCAACTCAGTCAAATTCAAGAACAACATAAAAAACAAGAATAGGTATTCAAGAATTTTCAAATTTCAAACTCTTTTAGAACAAATCCATGCTGAAATAAATATATTTGGCACGTGGGAGAATGATCCCAACGTTATGGAAGCCTCACATACCTGGTAGAAGCAAATATTTGGCGAAACACCAACTTTCTTGATCGATCTTGATGAATTTGCCCTTTTCTCCTTCTTCTTTTCTCTTCTCCTTTCTCCTTAGTCCTAACATGAAATATCAAATTCTAAAACTGACTAAAATCTAATTTGACCCATATTAAACTGCTAAAAATGGATTAAAATAATAGGGCAATGAAAAGAGTAAAATACCCCTTAAAATTCCGGATTGGACATTTCCTTAATCCAACAACCCAATTTCCAAAGGGCATAACTCACTCATACGAAGTCGAACTCGCGCAAAATTGGCGGTGTTGGAAAGATCATTCCAAGAGATTTCCAACCATATCTGGAACTACACCTAACACATTCTGATCTAGAAGTTATTGTCATTTGAAGTTGACAAAAAACTCACTTTAACTTACTTGAAAATTTCCGGAGTTCCTCATGCTTTCCAAAAGTAACTATTTCCAGATTTTAAACTTCTCTCTACTTCTTTCTAGTTGCGAGATGTTACAATATCTCCCCCTTGGGAACATTCATCCTCGAATGAGATTACTCTTACTATTCTTAGGGTGTAACATCAAATTCAAACACCCAACAAGAAAATGCAATCAAACAACATGCTCACTAATAATTTAAAGAGCACTAAAAAGAAAATTAGTACCTTGATCTGCATTTCCTCCGGATTCAAAGAGATGTGGATATCTCTTCTTCATGTCCTATTCAGCTTCCCAAGTAGCTTCCTCAACAAATTGGTTCCTCCAAAGGACCTTAACTGATGCTACCTCTTTTGTTCTCAACTTGCGAACTTGGCGATCTAGAATCTGAACAGGAATCTCCTCATAAGATAAGCTATCCTTGATCCCAATATTTTCAGTTCGTACGGTCAATGAAAGATCGTCCATGCACTTCTTCAATATGGAGATGTGAAATACCGGATGAACCACTGCTAATTCATGTTGTAGATCCAGCTCATAAGCTACATTGCCAATCCTTTTGGCTATGCAGTAAGGTTCAATATACCGGGGACTAAGCTTCCCCTTCTTACCAAACCTCAGAACACCCGTCATGGTGAAACTTTCAAATATACCCAATCATCTACTTCAAACTCTAACGCCCTTCTCCTAACATCAGTGTAGGATTTTTGACGACTCTGTGCCATTTTCAACCTCTCTTGAATCACTTTCACCTTCTCCATAGCTTGGTGAACTAAATATGGTCCTATGAACCCTGTTTCACCAACTTCAAACCATCCAATAGGAGATCTGCATCTTCACCCATAAAGAGCTTCATAAGGAGCCATTTGGATTCTAGAGTGATAATTGTAGTTGTAAGCAAACTCAATGAAAGATAGGTGATCATCCCAATTCCCTTTGAAATCGATCACACAAGTCCTCAACATATCTTCTAAAGTCTGAATAGTGCGCTCTGCTTGCCTATCTGTCTGAGGATAAAAGACAGTACTTGAATTCACCTTCGAACCCAAACATTTCTGAAAAGATTTCCAGAACTGTGCAGTAAATTATGCACCTCTATCTGAAATAATGGAGACTGGGACCCCATGAAGTCTTACCACCTCCTAAATATATAACCTGGCATAATCTTCTGCTGAATGGGTAGTCTTTACCGACAGAAAGTGGGCTGATTTTGTCATTCTATCGATAATTACCCAAATACAATCATGTTGTCTGCGTGACCTTGGCAAACCTGTGATGAAATCCATATTGATCATCTCCCACTTCCATTCTGGAAGTTCTATATTATGAGCCAAACCACCAGCCCTTTTGTGCTCTACTTTCACTTGCTGGCAATTTGGACACTTAGCAACAAATTCTGCAATGCCTTTCTTCATGCTATTCCACCAATAAACTTCTTTCAAGTAATGATACATCTTTGTGGAACCCGGATGAATGGAATATCTGGAGATATGAGCTTCCTCCATGATCCTCTCTTGGAGTCCATCCACCATAGGTACACACAATCTACCTTGATATATCAAAACACCATCTCCCCCTTGTTCAAAAGCTAATACTTTTTGCTTTTGAACATTTCCCTTCAACTCAAGCAAAATGGGATCTTGGTCTTGTTTTTCTTTAACTTCTGACACTAGTGATAATGCAGCCCCATTCGTCACCACTATTCGTCCTTCTGTGGAATCCATAAGCGGACTCCTAAGCATGCAAACCTATGTACATCTTTTTCTAACTCTCTCTTTTCTTCCTCAACATAGGTGGTACTACCCATGGACAACCTGCTCAAGGCATCAACAACAACATTAGCCTTACCTGGGTGATAAAGAATACTCATGTCATAATACTTGAGTAACTCTAACCACCTCCTTTGTCCGAGATTAAGCACTTTCTGAGTGAACACATATTGAAGGCTCTTGTGATCAGTGAATTTATCAACATGAACACCATACAAGTAATGACACCATATATTCAAAGCGAACACTACAACAGTCAACTCTAAGTCATGGGTTGGTAGTTCTTCTCATGAACATCCAACTGTCTTGAGGCATAAGCTATAACTTTGCCATTCTACATTAAGACACAACCCAAACCAACTCTAGATGCATCACAATACACCACAAAACCTTGAGTACCTTCAGTTAAGGTCAAAACTGGAGCAGTAGTCAACCTCTTCTTCAATTCCTAAAAGCTTTTCTCACAAGCTTCAGACCATTGAAATTTTACTATTTTCTGAGTCAACTTGGTCAAAGGGGATGAAATAGATGAGAACCCCTCTGCAAACCTTTTATGATATACATCCAAGCCCAAGAAACTCCTAATATCAGTTGGAGATGTGCGTTTAGGTCAATTCTGCACTGCCTCAAGTTTTTGAGTATCAACTTTAATCCCCTCTCCAGACACAATGTGGCCTAATAATGCCATAGATTCAAGCCAAAATTCACACTTAGAGAATTTAGCATATAACTCCTTATCTTTCAAAGTTTGAAGAACTATTCTGAGGTGACTAGCATGATCTTCTTCATTCCTTGAATAGATTAGTATGTCATCAATGAAGATGATAACAAACATATCTAAATAAGGTTTGAAGACTGTTCATAAGATCCATGAACGTTGCTGGTGTATTAGTCAAACCAAAGGACATGACAAGAAACTCATAATGACCATAACGGATCCTGAATGCTGTCTTGGGAATATCACATTCCCTTACTCTTAACTGATGATAGCCTGATCTGAGGTCAATTTTTGAAAAACAAGAAGCACCCTGAAGCTGACCAAAAAGATCATCAATTCTTGGAAGAGGATACTTATTCTTGATGGTATCCTTGTTCAACTGACGGTAATCTATACACATCCTAAGGGAACCATCTTTCTTTCTCACAAATAAGACCGGAGCGCCCCAAGGTGAGACACTTGGTCGAATAAAGCCCTTATCTAATAGATCCTTTAATTGCTCTTTTAACTCTTTCAACTCTACTGGTGCCATTCTGTATGGCAGAATACATATAGGATGAGTATCTGGAAGAAGATCTATACCGAAGCCTATCTCTCTCTCAGGAGGGACTCTAGGAAAGATCATCTGGAAAAGTCTTCTGGAAAATCTTTTACTACTGGAACTGACTGAAAAAGAGGTACCTCAACACTTGAGTCATTAACTCGGACTAAGTGATAGACACACCGCTTAGAAACTAACCTCCTTGCCTTAAGGTATGAATTGAAACGACCATTAGGAACTGCTGAACTGCTTTTCCACTCTAAGACTGGCTCATTTGGAAACTGAAAATTGACTACTCGAGTTCTACAATCAACTAAGGCATAACAAGCATGAAGTCAGTCCATACCTAGAATGACATCAAAATTGACCATGGTACTCTTGTGATTGATGGAAATGGAACAATAACGATAAACTCTTTCTGCTAGAATAAAATTCTCAACAGGTGTAGAAACACTGAAGGGCTCAAGATATTGCTCTGGAAGAATATCAAAATTGAAGACTTGGATCATATCAGTGACAACATCTTGCGAATCCTCTTGCTCTTCGCGACTAGTGATAACATAAAGATGGTTTCCTTCCACGTCTGCCCCTGAAGTAGCTCATCTTGATGCAACTCTATCTGGTGGAGCAACTGAAGAAGACTGGGCTCTATTGCCCCCATTATAATTACTCTGTCTGCTCTTAGGACACTCTCTCCTAAAATGACCATTATGGCCACACTTGAAGCAACTAGTGGAGCCATCGCGACACACCTCATAGTAGCTCCTACCACACTTAGCAGATGCAGAAGTCTTAGTACCCCCTTGTGCCATAGTACCTTGCGAATGCGCAGGTCTAACTCTAAATTTTTGACTATTATACTCACATTTTTTCTTGGTGCAGGTGCACTAGCAGATGATGGAGCAGGTCCTTTCTGCTTATGTTGTAAGGATGACCGGTTGGCATTACTCTTCTGCTGCCCGGACTCATTCCCAATCTTAGCCCTTTTGTTCTTGAATTCTTCTCTATCCCTCAGCTTCTCTTCCTCTACTTTCTACACGTAGACCATCAACCTCGAAATGTTCGTGTCCCCAATAAGCATTGCTTCCCGGCTCTCTTTGCTTAATAGATGGGACAACCCAACAACAAACATACTCAACCTACTCCTCATGTCCGCAACTATTCCGGAGCATAGCGAGACAGTTGAGTGAATTTCAATCCATATTCATGAACACTCAAAGAATCTTGCTTAAGTGTGAGGAACTCTCGTACCTTAGCGTCTTTTAGTTCTCGGGGAGAGAAACACCTCA
Organism: Solanum piurae; assembly: GCA_029582685.1. Classification (NCBI taxonomy): domain Eukaryota; kingdom Viridiplantae; phylum Streptophyta; class Magnoliopsida; order Solanales; family Solanaceae; genus Solanum; species Solanum piurae. Next base: position 15,904 of record JAJOOO010019794.1, read on the forward strand.
AGAAAGCCTCCTCAAAACAAGCCAAACTCACAAACAGTTATGCGTAAGCATGAGTTAGAAAGAAACTTTTTAGAGATAAACTCTAACGCACGAAATTAGTATGACAGAAGTGAAGGAATTCCTAAATGTTGCAGGCTTCTAATTATAGATGTGGCGCACTTCACACCGATAACTAGGACCCTAGAGACACGGCTTCATAGACTCCCTAGGACTCTTGAACTCTATGCTCTGATACCAAGTTTGTCACGCCTCGAGCCTACAACCTGGGTGGTACTGACACTCAATGACCATTGCTGGCCCCAAGCGAACCCTTAGTCTGGCTTAGTAACTCAGAGGAAGACTTAACTCATCACATAAACATTTAGGAAGAAACTAGAATGTCAAAATGCAACATTCAACTGGCCATTTAGGCAAACTCAAGTCTTTAACATTAGAATGAAAAGTAAATACAACTAAATTAACCAACTAACTGTCTGTCTATGAAGCCTCTAAAACAACTAAGATGGATGTTGGGACAACCCCACAACATCCTAATGAACTAACTAGAAAGCAATGAAAATAGATCCTCCGAAATGCAAGAAGGCTCACCGACTGACTCTGAACTGCTCACTAGATCAATGGTGAGCTGGATTGCCGATCCTAGTTACCTGTGTCTGCATCATAAGATGATGCATGCCAACTGACATCAGTACATTAAATTTACGAGTATGGCAGTTGGAATACTAGAACAACATAGGCATGAAAGGGAATCTGAAAGAAACACTTACCTATCTCTTCTCAACTCATGAATATTTGAAGTAACTTATTTCAGTATAAAGCAGTTTAAAAGAAGTGCAATATAAAGAAAAGTTGGTTAAAAACATAATGCCAACTCTGTGTGTATGCAAAGATACATATAACTCTGAGATGTATGTAAAAATACAATAAACTGATGTATATAAAAATTCAATAACTTCTGTGGGAGTTTCTCTAACCGACAACCATTACATAAGAGCTATAGTTATGATACAATGATCTTCCTCACGCTGCCAACACATCTTATACCCGGCCAAAGGTATAGGACCTGAACTACTAAGTGGATCCACTAGTCTATTGTGAAAACGGTTCATCTAAAAGTATGACCATTTTCTACCCATGGTGGCTACATGGTTTATGGGGGCTGTGTGTTATGTGAACTCTCCCCCATATCGGTGCTCAATACTACTCCCAAAAATATACTAGCTCTTTATGTTTTAAAAACATACTTCTTTCTGTGATTTGACATTAGTGCTCAAAAACTTAGCTCAAAGGTTATCTTTGAAATCTCACTTTCCCTTCTTGCTTCATTTAGAAAGCTATTATTCTTTTCTAAAAACTAGCCCGAAGGCTCTTTGGAAATCTCAGTTTCCATTTTTATTAAAATGTGAAAACATTTTTAAATCTCTTTGGGAATGCAAAGTCCCCATAGACTTCTTTGAAGAAAATAACTTAAACTTTACTTCTCTACTGAACTCAAAACTTAAGTCTTAAAATAAAGTTAAAACATTTGTGAAAGACTATAGAAAACTTTAAGAACTTATCTTAACTTGACTCTTGACTTCTCTTGACTTTGACCTTAAATTCTCTTGACTTGACTATTAACTGATCCTTAAATTGAATTATGGATTCAAGGATTATGATTTGTGATTGGAAAGAACTCATGTTGTTTAGGAATGATTCTAGATAGCTAAACCTGAGAAAAGACCGTAAATCAATATTTGAAGGTGGGTCCGCGACGTGAAGACATATTTAATTTTGGGTTTTGAAAACATCTTTTGAGGAAGAAGGCTCCGTGACAGTTTTGCGATGGGAAACAAAAATTCCCAAATCTGGGAACCCTCTCCCGACGCGCCATCACCCTATAATTTCGTCCGACGATATTTCTTCTTCGTTTTCTAACCCCCAATTTGCCTAAATTCGATTCTTTTCCTCAAATTACTTTTAGATAAAGATACCCAACAAATGTACCTAAGAACCTAACTCGAAACGAATCCAAGATGCGACGTAACGCCAAACTTCCCAACTCAGTCAAATTCAAGAACAACATAAAAAACAAGAATAGGTATTCAAGAACTTTCAACTTTCAAACTCTTTTAAAACAAATCCATGCTGAAATAAATATGTTTGGCACGTGGGAGAATGATCCCAATGTTATGGAAGCCTCTCATACCTGGTAGAAGCAAATCCTTGGCGAAACACCAACTTTCTTGATCGATCTTGATGAATTTGCCCTTTTCTCCTTCTTCTTTTCCCTTCTCCTTTCTCTTTAGCCCTAGAGTGAAATCCCAAATTCTAAAACTGACTAAAATCTGATTTGACCCATATTAAACTCCTAAAAATGGATTAAAATAATAGGGCAATGAAAAGTACCCCTTAATATTCCGGATTGGACATATCCTTAATCCAACAACCCAACTTCCAAAGGGCATAACTCACTCATACGAACTTGAAATCGCGCAAAATTGGCGGCGTTGGAAAGATCATTCCAAGAGATTTCCAACCATATCTAGAACTACACCAAACTCATCCTGATGTAGTAGTGATTGTCGTTTGAAGTTGACCAAAAACTCTTTAACTTACTTGAAAATTTCCAGATTTCCTCATTCTTTCCATAAGTAACTATTTCCAGATTTTGAACTTCTCTCTAGTTCTTTCTAGTTGTGAGATATTACATAGGCGATAATCAAAATTGTTTTCTTGTTTCAAATTAGTATGATATGAAGTTGTAACCATCTACCTCATTCAAGACTTATGTAGAGTTCTATATTGTATGATTTTCTTTTTATATATTCAAAAATTCTATAGCTTGTTCTCATCTTAAGGACCAATAAATCTCTAACGAAATGATAAATCAAGAAAATGAGAGCATGTGAATATAATTACTTTCTACTGTATTAATAATTAGTGTACATAAACTTAACAAGAATCTTATTGGAATGCAGTATTACACTAACAAGAACAAAGGTCGCAGTTATTGATTAATTGTGCAGGTAAGAAATTATATATTCCAAGGTTCTGATAAGCTGAAGTTGGAAGTGGATCAAGAAACTAATGAAGTAAGAGAGGTAAGCTCTTACATTATATGCATTTTGTTGGATAATAATTGTTTGATTGACCAAGTTTTTTTAAAAAAGCTAAAAGTCCTATATATATATATATATATATACACACACACACTAAATTATCTTAAATAAATCAAAGGTTGGGGTTGTTGAGAAATGCTCCAAAAAGAGAAAAGGAGAATGTTCCATCTTCAAGAGGGAGTCTGCAACAAAGAAACAGAAAAGCAACAACTTTGGCAAGAGGGAGGTCAAAATATTTCTCAGTGAAGCAAGCAACAACCTCATGAATAGGGATTTCAAACACAAAAAAAATGTAAGTTTATGTTACACTAGTTATTAGACAACTTTGTTTTTTGTACTTTATGTATTTTAACAACTTAACTTTTTAAATGAAAAGATATTGGAATGTCTGAAAAAGAATCCTCCCAAAAATAAAAAATAGAATCTTCAATCTTGGAGGGAAAGCTCGGAGCAAAGAGACAAATAAGCAAATTCACACCAAAGCAAAAATACAAGAAAGAATATTTTTTGAAGAACCTAAATTGGTGTTGGGATCACAAGGTTCAACATATTGTGGGAGGTCTAGTTGGAAATGACGATAGAGCTAGTAATGGTGCAAACGGTGGCAACAACGAATGAGGGAGAGGCAACAGAGACTGTAATTTAGTTTTGTTAGTTGAAACTATTTGTGCCCTAAGTGTTTGATGATTTCTTGAAATAAATCACTTTGAGTTTTGTTCTATCAGTAAGATTTGGGTTTTCTGGAAACAAGATCTTAATTGGTCTATTTTTGCTAGATTAGAGTACTTATGTTTGTTCAGATGGTTGTTACTATTGTTTCATAATGAAAAATATTGTATCGTCTTGCATTTTCTTAAGAGAAAATAAGGTCTGATATACCCTCAACTTTGACATTTAGAGTTGATATACTCCTCGTTATTAAAGTGGCTTATATATACTCATATTATTATACAAATGCTCACATAGACCATTTTACTCTAAAGAAAGTGAAAAATGAAAAGTTTTAGATAAAAAAAAATTAAAAAATCCATGTAGGAATATATTTGATTTTTTTCACACGTATGTAATATGACTCCTTTGATTCAATGATGATTTGAATTTATTATTTGATGGTCAAATTTATTTTCCACTAATATTCTTGTAAAATTAACTATAGATGCCCCAAAGTTTTTTTACAAATACAAAAACTAGATTAAAACCACATTACTTCTCAACTATTATTCTTGCATTTTGTTTACTTTTTGTTTTAATTCCTTTGAGAGTATCCGAAAACATGATTGATGAGAAGAATAAAAGATCACTCTTTCGTAATGTTAGCTTCTGAATTGAACCTTCTAAAGGTGAAGCTAACTGTTACACCATTTATAAACCAGAAGAGGTTAGTACAGATCCTGCAGAAGAACAAACTAGTGATCCCTACAATCTTAATCGTAAATACCAGAAGAGGCTATATGGATGGCTAGCTGAAAGGAGACTGTGAAAATAGAGCATTTGACATGGTAAATACAACTTTTTCTATGTTGTATTATTTTTATCTAATGTCGAAATTTGCTAGTTTCTTGAATTACGTACACAAATGCATTATATATATTCATCTATCTAGCTATATCTATTTGTTGCTCAGATGGAAGGTCTCAAAATTACCTCCAACATGTAAGACATTTTATTTTCTTATGTCATGTTCAAAATTGGGATTTACTAACTACATATCGTGAATCCTCCACTTAATTATATTATCGCTTATTTTATCTTTTCTTTTTCCTAAAAAAAAAGAATCACAACATTTGTTTTGTGTGATAGGCGATAAGTAAACCTATATTCTTATTTCAGACTGGAATGAGATGAAGTTGTAACTACTAAATTACAACAAAACTATCACATTCAAAACTTATTTGGATTTTATATTATATTTATTGGATTGAGGCAAACATGTTGCTGACTTTCACTGGGAGTCATTCTCTCAAGGAAATAACAAAGTGGACAATATTTTGTTGGTAAATAAATAGGGTTCTTAATTATTTTCTAGTTTGTGATAAGTGAAAAACATATTATTCCAAAAATATTCATCTCCTAATCTAACATTCTCTTCTCTCTCAAACCCCAAGGCAAAACCCTAAGGAAAAATTAAAGTAGAAGACTTCCATTCAAGTTTTTTTCAATCTTTTACAAGATTCTTCTTCAAGGTAAGTCCTTCTCCAAGAGTTCCATTCTTTCCAACTCAAATTACTCCATACAATTATGAATCAATAATGAAAATCCAAATTCTTGGCCGTAGAGATTTCAAGAAACTAATTAAAGAATCTCAAGAAAGATTTTCTTGATTGTTCTCCTTCAAGCTAGGGTTTCAAGGCTTCTTATCAAGTTCTTCATCAAAATTATTCAAGAACATTGTTCTTTCAGGTAAGGTTATTCATAGTGTTGGACTAGTTCATCCTCACGCCCTACATCTCAATTCAGTAAGAAATCATCACATCTAAAGGTTCTAGTCATAGTTCATGATATTTGAATTCAGTTCTTCAACAATTGAGGTTTTGATTCCTATTTTTGCATATGAATCTTATAATGTTGTTCATGCTTAGTATCACTTGAACACTATTGATTTAGTAAAGTTATATTTTCAAAGAAATTGCATGAAAGTTCCTCATATAACGATTTTGGGCTAGAAAAATAAGTTCATGAGCATACATTTTAAAAGTGTAAGTTTTGAACAAAATCCTTGGAAAGAGAACCAAATGCTTTCAATGTACTATTTCACAGTCAAGAAAAAGAAATAGTATGATTGATGTTTATGAAAAGTACTTTAGTAAAGTAACAATCCCTTTATTTGTAAAGAGTGAATTTAGCATAATTGATATTTATAATATTGGGAGTAGTATCGAGCACCGCATTGGATTAGAGTATTTTATAACTCAAAAGTCTCATAAAACTACGTAGCCAGTAGAGGATAGGATAGCATTGATTCTTCGTGCGACTCAGCAGTGCCACTGAGAAGGCATAGATCCATAGTTACAGTATCATCCTATACCCCAGCAAGGTATAGGATGGCTCTTGCTACGTGGGTGAAAAGTTGTATCATTGCTAGGCTCATAGTAATGGTTGTTGGTTAGAGAAACTCCCCATAAAGTAAAGTATATTATTTTCATCTTGTTTTTAGTGCATATCTTATGGTAAAGTTTACATGGTTTTCACTTCATGTTTATGTATTGATTCAGTTGAGTTGCTTTCATTCAGTCAATTCAGTTATTTGTCTATTCAGACATATTACATACTCGTACATTTTATGTACTGATGTCATTTGACTTGCATCTTATTACGATAAAGATACATGTGTTCAGGATCATCAACATGCATTTCATAGAGATTATTTTGCACTAAACATAGCTTAGGTGAGCCTCCTTGCATTCCAGGGGACTTCACATTTATTTTCTAGTGAGTTGACTTGAGATGCAGCGGGTCTTTTCCTGACATCGATCTTGAGTAATAGAGGGTTCATAAATAGTTAGAATTGATGAGTCTCTCAGTATGTTCCCTTATGTTTTGAGATTATGGATACTATTACTTATACTTTATTAAGTATTTTAAGACATTTAATTGAGTTGAGTTAAATTTTCATTTAAAATTTTCTATCTGCTTGATTAAATCTTCCGCTAAGTAGTCAGTCAGGCCAACAGTTAACTTGAGGACCAACAATGGTTCCCGAGTGTCGGCCACGTCCTGGGTGTAGGCTCGAAGTGTAACAACTATCCCCACCACCAACGTCGCCACAATTTGTTGAATCCATGAACCTCGCAATGACCTATGCCAACACCAATTTAGGTTGTTCTTATTATAATTGTTGATTTTATGTTTATTTGTTGTAGACTCCCTCTTCTAGATGGAACATTTTCCTTTTCTTTTTTGGAGCGCTTTTAACAACTTTTAACCTTTTTATTAACAAAGAAAACTCAATAAGAATAAAGTAAATTGTCTTGTGTCTCAACATGATGATAAAAGTTAGTGTCATGTAGTAAGGAGGTCATCATGAAAATCTCTTTTGGTAAAAAACAATTTGGTAGATTAATATTAGGACCCTTTTCCCTCTAATTAAGTGAAACTTGGTGTAGGCTTTAAATGTTTGTTATGACTTGCAAGGATGGGTAATATGTAAATCGAGGTAATTAGATGTCTATTAGAGAAGAAAATAGAAAACTAGAAAGTTAAAATCTTAAGAATTGATCAAATTCAACATTTGGGGTAAATGAGTTCAGAATCAAGGTTTGAAAGTCCCTATACATCCGTAGGGTGATTCATGACTTCAGTGGATAGTTAGGACAAGGTCCAATGAAATCAGGAGAGATTCATAAGCTTAAGTTGAAAACTAGTAAAATGAAAGATTAAGAGATCATCACAATCAAACATGTGCCTAGATACCTGTTTGAATGTATGCTTCACTAGTTACTATAGGACCAGGTCCGTAACACAGTTAAAATGAACAGAAGAAAAATACTGAAAGTAAAGATAACACACATGACTTTATATGGAAACCTCCTTCCTCAAGGGAGTAAAACCACGACCTGTCTCATAGGATTTTCAAACTACTTTTACTAATCTTCATGATACGCTCAAATTACACCTCCCTAAAGAAGTATAAGCGATCGTTATCAAGTAAAGAGCCAACTTGTAGGTTGGGGTCGATCCCACGAGGAATATGATTTAGAATTAAACTTAACTCATGATTATATTCATTTAGTCAACGTATTTCTGAGACAAGTAAGTAAAGAGGGGGATTTGTAACAAATAATTGATTTTTGATAAGTAAAAAGTGAACAATATTCAAACTTTGTTGTTATCAATGAGAGAGAGAAACTAAGGCGTATGTATTCCCCATAAGCTCATAACACTGTAATCCTAATAATAGTAATCCTTTGCTTGTTTATCACAGGTAAAGTGGTAAGTTAGGTATCCCTAAGTGCTTGGTCCGCCAAATAGAGAATTTCACCCCGCACCTTGGTTCGGCTACGTGTGTATAATTTAGTAACCCTTACCTCAACTGCAGATTAGACATCACATCAATGTATTGCTTAGTATTAACCCTCGCACCAATTGACATTAGACTATTAGATAGTATCAGAATAAATCTCAGTTGATAATTTTGTTCTTTAACTGTCTCCTTGGTCCGGCAAGTAACGTTGCGCATAGTTAAATAGACTTCTAAGCGATAGAATTACCAATACATCCAATACATGCATCACAGTATATCAACACCCTCAACTTAAACTCGTTGTTTGTCGTCAAGCGACACACTTAACCCTAAACGACACTTGTGAAGAAGCAGGCATACAAACTCAAGAAATCACATGGCTATTTCAATCCATTTCCTTTTCTCAGTGCAAATCGTTTCTCTTAGACTCAATAAGCTAACTTATGCGGATCAAGATATGACAAATATCGACCAAGAGACAACACAACATACACTTTTTCACAATCACCAAGTTACCAAGTTTCCGACAATGTAACTAGTGCCCTCACTGCAAACGAAATCCTTTCCACACAGAAGATATAAATTTAGAGTTTTAGGATTCATTCAACACTCACGCTCAGAAGTGATTTCAGGTACAGTTAGTGCTCAATACCATAGGCTTGCACTTATTTTCACTGCTTAGATTCTCCAAACTAGTTTCTAGGATCACTATAGGACTGTCTTAGCTAACGTAGGCTCAGGATCATGTGTGGTACATTTGGGTATTTTTTAGTGACTTTCTGCCCTCCTTGACATTACTTTGGCTTTTTACCTCTTTTCTCAACCTATTGTTTGACATCCTTGCATTTTACTTTCTTTCCCTTGACTCTTTTCAACATGGATGTGTCTTTTTGACTTTGTGGCTCTTATTTTTCACTTTATTCTCTTTCTTTCACTTTATTTTTATTTATTTTTCAGCACTTTTATTTATCATCTTTTGGCTGCTTTTGTACAATTCACATCCTCTTCTACATTTTCTTTTTTCTTCTCAACACAAAACTCTTTTCGTACCCCCTTTTTTTTTCTTTCGGTTTCCTCTTTCATTTCCACCCTCAACTTATGAATTTTACATTAGTTGAGGTGCACAATATCCGATGTCCGACCAGGGCCAAGATTGAGGTAACTTTTTACAGTAGCCACCCTCAACTTAGGCTTTTGGCTTAAGTCAAGGTTCACATGTCCAAGGAGGGACCGGGGACAAAACAATTATTTTAGGGAATGTGAGTTAGGTGAATCAAAAGAAATGATCTATTTTAGGCTCAAATATTTGGATCAAAGGGAACATTGATTGCATTTGGTGCGATCACTTTAGGCTTATGTGGACTAATTTGAACAAGGGCCTATGATCACTTCCCAACTTATAGCCTATATCATCTTAGCAGGACCAACAGGGCAAGTTCTGGATTGGAACATACTATCTAAACATTCAACTTTTTTCACACACTCTTGGCACATTATTTCATTATCAGATTATCATATTACCCAGTTCAAGTTTAAGCTTAAGTCATGAGGTCAAGTCGGTTCTTATCATGTCACATTGAGATCCAACACATTCAACTCATCAAGACTATAGATCTAGCACAATTCATATTTTTTTTGGACATGGATCATTTTTCTCATGCTTTTCATGGCATCATGATTTCATTTTTCTACTTACTCCTACACACACATTCCTAAACATGCCGGTTCAAAAGAAATTAAACATTCTCTTGGGGAAAAAGAACGAAGGCAAGAAAACCCCAAGAGAGGATTATGAGTTGGGTTACTCAGACTTCACCATATCACTCACAATCCATTTACCCCACCCCCAACAAAATAAAGTGCAATTGTCCCCAATGCACAAAAAGTAAAAAACAAAGGATCGGGTGAAGCAAACCTGTGGCGCATATGCGCCGAAGACCTTTCAACAAATGGGTGGATATGGTTTCTCGAAACCCACTAGATCAACACTTGGGTCACCATCAGTAGTGCCCACATTTGCCATCTCCGCACCCTCAGTAGTCCTAACATCTACTCTCACCGCACTATCAGTGGTGCTCACACTGCTAGAGGAACCAACTCCTACCTCCCTATCCTGCTACTGGCGCATCTCCTCATCAACTATGGATGCCCTCCGGGCCACCTCAAAATTTTTGTGCTCCCTCTTGCGAGCTATCCCAGCCTCAGTGTCCTCAGAAGTCCGACTAGAGCGGGAGCGCTTCCCAACATGGCGGGAAGAAACATGCAATAATATCTCATCTTCGAATAATGTATCCACCACCGTATTATCAACCGGTGTCGTGGGGCGGACTTGGGCTCAGGATCTGAAGGAACAAGAAGTCTAGTAATATCAACACGGGGGCTCACCTCCTTCCAGAAAGTGGTCACATCATTAGTTGGGGCTGACCTCTCTAGGACTCTTAACTCAAAATCATCCAGGCACTAATTAACGGCCTGGACCTTCTGCTCCATCACGTGTTCCGTTCGCTGCTCTATCCTAGCCTCAAACTCCGCTATAGCACGCTATATCTATGGTCTCATAAGCTACAACACGGTAGCCATCTGTGTATCAATCTTTTAGACTCGAGCTAAGGGCACTGCAACAAACCATGAAGAAGGGGTGGCTCTGTAGGAGCTAGGGGACTGTCTGGCAGCCAGAGAATGGGAAATTGGGGCATCCTCACTAGTGGGTCGAGGGGCAGGCTCCTAACCCTGCATCTGCTCCACATCTGCAACTAAGTCTGCACCCAGTGGGGACACCTTAACCGGCGGCTCTCTGTGTGGTGCCGCCACATTGGCCTCATCCCCAATAAGACCTATATCCAGGGTCTTGGTTGCCTGGATCACTTTGTCGCATTACCAACCCGGCACTCAAGCATCTCTACACAACTGAAAAATGAGGAATGGGAAGGGGTAAGTGGTGGTGGCCTTAAATGCCCTCTCATATGCCTCTGCAATATTCATGCGGGCAAAAACCATCTCGAACCCAGCAACTAGGGCTGCCGCCATCACTACCCGGTCCCAAGTAAGAACATTGTTTGCCTACGTAGGAGACACCCTGTTTCGCACTAATAGCCAGAAGTATTTGGCCAAGTAAGAACTTTATTTGCCTGCGTAGGAGACACTCTATTTCGCACTTATAGCCAAAAAAAATTGGCCACAAAAGTCAAAGTGGCCTTCTTGATGCCTCTACTCGAGTTGCTGACCAACTCGGCGCGCTCTTCGTCTGTAGCAAGGTGACGGGCCAACCAACACAATAAAGTCTCCCTCTACTCTAAATTCCTCTAGAATGACCCACTCCTCACGATGTCCCATTGATAATCAAACTTGGTTATGTTGATTGCTAGAGTATGGCCCGGGCCGTAGAGGAATCTGTGGATAGTGGCCTCTGATATATCAACTGAGAACCCAAGAATTAGAGTGTCTTTGATTGGGGCCTGGGCTTTGGACTTGGCCCATCTGTCAATGGAACCTCGGAGGCTGGCTGCATAGAAAGTGTAGAACTCCCTCACCATCTCTTCTCTATAGGACCCTGGGCTATATGCCAATCACTCACATATGTGTTTCTTGAAGAGCTCATGAATGGCGGGCGCGGCGTACAGGCTGCCTGTGAAAACCTGGCACTCATCAGAGACTAAACGAGCCATCCTCTCAGTCTTATTCATCATCCTACTATCCCTGTATAACTGCCACTGACCACTTACACACCATCGATTTTGCTCATCAGCAACTGGAGCAGGCTGGGTGTTTAGTGGAACTGGAATGTCCCTCGTACTAGTAGCCACATCAAACAAGGCAGTCTTACCATGTGAACTGGAGCCGAATGTGGAGCCAGAGTCGAAGCTGGAAGTACAAGCGAACTCAGACCCAGATGGTGAACCGATCAGTGTATCTTCCTCATCAGACTGGGAGATAGTGACTAAGTCGGAAATCACCCGCTGGGCTTGGTTCCGTGTGGTGCGTAGTGCAGAGGGCGGTGTCCTGGTAGGAGGTGGGACTAATGTGGGTTCAGCCTCCGCAGCCATATCCTCATCAATCAGCCAAAAAGTCAGAGCCACGGATTTGGACTTGGTCATCGCGGCGTAGATAAGAGCTTTCTTTGGATCCATGGTACATATGTAGTCTTAGTTAGTACCAAAATAAACCAATGACACACTCAAAAAGATTTTAGAACAAAGAACGAACAAAAACTAAAACTAAAAAAATTCTATATAGTAGCATCAGTGACCACCTACGGTGGGTACTTACGGTCCGTGGGTCTGCTCCGTATGTCAGAGGTCCCAAAATGTTGGGTTGTGCAGAACGGTTTGTAGGTTGACCTACAGACCATAGTCCACCTCCGTGGTTCCACACTTAGTGGATTTTCACGTGCAATAGACCCACAGACCTGATCTATGGTCCATAGGTTGACATACGGTCCGTGGACGCGGTCTCGTGGGTCAGGTCTGTGCCAGGTAACAGGCATGCTTCATATGTAAACCATTTTTCAACCATTCAAACAATCAACCTAAGTCTAATCATGCATTTCCACATAATTTATGATAGTTTGTCATCCCTAGGGTTCCGATTACTCATTATTTAACATTTGTAGCATACAAAACTAGGAACCCGAAGTTGAAACTTCCATTAGGAGTATTTACCCTGAGTTATTTGATTAAAAAGAGAACACAATCACATTCTATTATTCCAAGGGTGTTTCTAACTATAGTTTATCATGCAATTTCATACAAAAACAACCCAAGGTTAAGATCCACTTCATGACTTCATGTATTGAATAATGAATACCAAAATTCAGAGTTAAGTTGAAATCATTTACCTTACAAATATTTGAAGTGGGTAATTGTGTGATGCAATAGACTCCTTAGACATTGTAACACCGAAACCGAACCTTGAACTCTTTTGGTGAGGGGAGAATGGGAGTGATTAGTTATGGGAGAGACAGGGGAATGGAAATTTGGGAGAGTAGATGTTATGTATAGGATATGGGTGTGATTTGGTGATACAATGAGGGAGTTTTGGGATTTGGAGGTGTTAGAAACGGTTAGGAGGGAATGTGGGAAGTAGGGGATGGATATAAAATGAAAGGATTTTATTTTAAAAGACGTTTGGGTCAGGTCTGGTCGGGCAAAGCCTAGTTATTGACCCACGAAACCCCATTTACGGGCCGTGGGTCAACCTACGGACCGTGGGTGAGGTCCGTAAGTCACTCAACACTTTAGAAAATTTGAGGACTTACCTAGGGATCTACGGACACCATTCATGGTCCATGGTTTAATCCACGGACCGTCGATGGGGTCCGTAGACCTCTGCAACAGACATTTTCTGCAGATTTGGCTTTTCATCCCTGCATATGTAGCAACCGTTAGGACTCTTTTTTTACATTTTCTGGACACTTTTTATACACGGACCCTACGCTATATCTATCCAACACTAATACAAAAATAAATTACCAATCTAAAGACTTACAGAAAATCAAATAAACAAAGAGAACTCTTAGATCGAAAAGAAAAACTTAAAGTTGGCTAGATTGTACATCTTGGGTTGCATCCCAAGTAGCGCTTGATTTAAAGTCGCGACACGACGCATATCCCTTTATTACTCAGACTTCATCAAGATAGTAGGCCTCAACCACTTCTTGCACACTCTCTTCTTTCCCCATGTAGACCTTGATTTTTTGCCCGCTTCCCTTGAACCCTGTTCCCTTATTGTTCTCGAGCTTGACCACTCCATGTGGGAACACTTAAGTCACTTTGACTGGTCCAGTCCACTGGGACTAGAATCTGTCAGGAAACCAACACAACCTTGAATTATACAACATCACCAGATCACTAGGAGCTAGTTTGCGCTTTTCTCTCTTTTGAGCATGGTGTTTTTTCTCCGTGTACAAGGCTGCACCTAACTTCTCCTTACCAAACACTTTAGCACTTCTTCCAAAAATATGACTCACCATCGATATCGATTTAAGATCACTTTCCTGCTTCATAGACTTAGAGACGTTAAAGGTCGCATCCTCCTTATTCTATCGGGACTTCATCTTCCCTCTCTCCATATCGACTAAGGAACACCCAGTAGAAAGGAATGGTCTCCCTAAGATGATGGGGACCTCAAAGTCAACCTCGCAATCAAGTATAACAAAGTCTGCTGAAAAAATGAACGACCCCAATTTCACAAGGACATTTTGAAGCACTTCAATGGGCTTTTTCACAGTTTTATCAGCCATAAGTAAACGCATCGCAGTTTATTTTTGAGCTCCTAAACCCAAGTTTTTATAAATCGACAATGTCATCAAGTTAATCCTGGCACCCAAATCACACAAAGCTTTCGCATAGTGTATCTTACCAATGGTGCATGTAATAGTGAACAAGATCCTCTTTCTTTTGTACCAGTGACCTCGTAGAGATGACACTACAATGCTACAACCTCTCATAATTCTCAAAACTAACAGCCCTCTTTTTGGTCACCAAGTCCTTCATTAACTTTGCATACCCAGTCATTTGCTCCAAAGATTCTATCAAAGAGACATTGCTGGAAAGTTATTTCAACACAGTTATGAACCTGCGGTACTTTCCTTCTGTAGCCTTCTGCACTAACCTCTGTGGGAAAGGAGGTGGAGGTCTAGTAATAGGAACAACCTTTTGGGTTATCTCCGCTTCCTTCTCTATGGCATTTTTAGTCTCTTCAATAAACCTCAATCTCATCATCATTTGTTTCTACAATTCTTTCTACATCGTATGGCATGGGGGGGGGGGTCAATAGTCTTCTTTCCTCTATGAGTCATGATTGTCATACAATTCCCATCATTTTTCATATTCTGGATGGTGTTGCTAGGAA
>JAJOOO010019795.1:0-28512 GCA_029582685.1 Solanum piurae
CGTCATGGCTTGAGTCAATGTTTGGAGAGCCGACCTTATTTCAACATTTGTCATACGCCCCCCCCCCCCCCGCCCCCCAATCATTAGGAGCTTGAGGAACTTGAGGACTTTGGGGACCTTGGGGAGGAACCTCTTGCTCCTCATTGCCTTCCTCACCTCTCCTTGAATTTACCCTTGTATTAGCTATACCCTGAAAAACAACGGGCACAGATTAGAAGAAGGGCCTACTAAAACCAAACTCTATGGCACAATTTAGAGAATGAAGAAGTGAGATTTCCTACACATCCAATAGCCTCTTATTCATAAATGTGGTGCGCTTTACATTTATGAAAAAGACTCTACTATACGTGGTTTGAGACTATCCTAGAACCATTCTAAACCTTGTGCTCTGATATCAAGTTTGTCACGACCCAGGGGTAACCCCTAAACATAACATGACGTACTTGACCCCGAAGGGGTCTCATACAAGACCTTAGCATAATCATAACATAAGATAATAGAAAAGTACGGAAAATTTAAAACTTATTTTGAAGCATAAAATCTAAAACATTCTCATAAAGAAAACGCAGGTCTTTACTACATCTTTGTCTCGAACCATCTAACAAGAATCTTGAATAAAACTCTTGGGATGCATCCCATACAAAGTCTAAAACATAAAGAAATGACATAAAGAAAATACTGGGTATGTCCTCGAAGCTATGAGGACTCACCAAATCTTCAACTCTTCTTGCACCGTAGAAACCTAGCCTCCAAGGGAACTCAATCTCTGAAACCCCATCTTTCATTAGAATGCAGGCAAAGTATGAGTTAACACAAAATGTACCAAGTATGATAGCTATCACCACATCATAAGAGCATCTCAAAATGGTTAGTCACCATAAGACATAAGCATAAGAGATAATAACATAGTCATAGCATAATCTCCCACATAATCATCATATAATCATAAGTCAACATAAGACATAGTTAATGAGCAGAGGAGAAAAGTCATAATCATAATAAGCAATGTCTCCAAAATAAGCATCATCTATGCATTCTTTGACTCTTAGTCACCTCTACCATAATAGTATTATTCTCAAGTAACCTAAAAGCATACTTGTAGAAAACATGAATAGCATCCCATAATACCACCCAAGCCAAGTATCCCTTTTTGGTAATCTTAATCAAAGCCTATATGCATGGTCAAGTCTTAAGCTTTCTACCATAAGGGAACCATACTCCTAAGTAACCTCAAAGCACAGATGTGCAATGTATGAAAGGCATCCCATTTTACCCTTCACGCTAAGGTATTGAAGTGATTATAGTCATATTTACCCTACTTTGGTCTCATCTAGCTTACTTCATATAGAGAAGGGAACTATCACCATTAGTCAATCATGTGGTGTCAATGAAGGCAACTATAGGACAGTCCTATATAAACATACATCATATAAGAGAACACCTCATGAGTCACCTTAAGGAAAGTTTGTGCTATGCATGAGCAAGACCCCACAACCCTACCTATGCTAAGCTAGACGCTTTAGGTTCATCATTCATATTCATCATCTCTTAACATCATAAGGAAAAGGGGAATCACCACTAGTCAATCATGATTTGGAGAGGCATATAACACTACAATCCAAACTAGGCATGCTCATGTTCACAAGTGCAAAGGGAATCACCTCAAGACATATATGTTTATTTTATCAGGAAAGACAAGGGGAATCACCTCAAGCCATATATATAATGGAATAATGAATACAAGGGTAATCACATCTAGTCATACATACTAATCAATCATAATGACAAGGGGATTCTCCACAAGTCATACAAGTTAATGAATCATAGGTATTTGCCTCCATGACCATTTTAATGTACTATAGGTATTCACCTCCATATCAATATTAATC
This sequence comes from Solanum piurae, assembly GCA_029582685.1. Lineage (NCBI taxonomy): Eukaryota > Viridiplantae > Streptophyta > Magnoliopsida > Solanales > Solanaceae > Solanum > Solanum piurae. Next base: position 1,890 of record JAJOOO010019795.1, read on the forward strand.
TGTAATATAGGTATTCGCCTCCACATCATCACATAAGGATCATAGGTAATCACCTCCATGATCAACATAAAGGCTAATGAGTAATCACCTCTTAGCTTGGGAGTCATGCATACATAAAGGGTAATCACCTCACACTCCCCATATTATGACATGGGTAATCACCTCATGCTTAACTAATTAAGAGTAAGGGAACTCACCTCACATTCCAATCATGCAAAGTTCATTAAGGGGAATCACCACAAGTCTCATCACATTTCATAGTCCTAGGACTTGGATTCGTTTAGGTGAGGTGACCTTTCAACCTAGAATCATTCTATGTGAGAGAACCTTTCATATCATATCATATTCATGCATAAAAAACATATTTATAATTCTATAGTATACATTGGAATCATCATGACTTTAGTGAATATATCACTTCACATATTCAAGCCTTTACTAGGTAGATTACGTTGGTAAATATCTTCCACCATAACTATATCAATCAAGCTTATATTCTCATTTAGACTTACTCTCAAAACCTAAGCATCAATAGTTAATCATGATGGCTTCACTCTAAAGCCTTAACTATTATGATCACAATCCTTTATCTCAAGCTTTATTTCTTAATCTTATCATTACACCTAGATTTCAAGATATTTCAATCACATCTTTCATTACAAGGTGATTCTAGTCACTATTGATCATAAAGGTTCAAATTGAACTTTAGATATCAAGATCAATCATAATCAATATGGTATGGTATACTTCAATTCATGGTTATATGCTCCTAAACTTGAACAATTACTACACATGACATTGCTTTAAGAAGATCACCTTAGCACCTTTAATTTCACCTCTAATGTCATAAACCCACAAATATGAAATTCATCAAGTTTCCTAGGGTTAACCCTATAAATCACATGAATTCATCAAAATATCATAATTCAATACTAAATTAACCATAGATAAGTATTATCCAACCAATTGGAATCATACCAACTATACCCACACATTGGAAGAAACCCTAACTTAGATTGGGGGTTCTTCTTCACAAATTTGGGGAAATAATAAGGGACTCCATGGGTGGAAGAACCCATATATGAATAAGCTAAAGATACCTTTAATCAAAGCCCTACTTTGGTTGCATCAATGTAGGGATTTTCTACCTATCCTCCTTCTATTTTTCTTATTCTTCTTCTTCTTGGGTTTTCTAGAGAGAGAAATATTTTTAGAGGAGAGTAATTTCGGGTTTTGATTTTAAGCGACTTAGTTGGGGTGGTTAATGACTTAAAATACTTTACATAGGTGAAAAAAGCTCATATAAAACCACGCCCACTTAATACTAACTTAAAAAGAATTTACTAACTAACCCCTCACTAGGCAGCCACTCCCAGGCACCACGAGAAGACTTCATGAGTCGTGGCCAACACCATGAGCCGTGGTCCAGCCAGGGGTCCCTGGGCAGTGGCTAAGGCTTTGTACCTTGGCCTCCTATAAGCCTAAGGGAAAACCACAAGACCTCCCACGATCAATGGTCAAGACCACAAGTCGTGGTGATAGTCGTGGTCCCTAGGGAGTGGCTTGGCCTCAAGGCCTTGCCTCCCACATGTCTAAGGAGACTTCACGAGGCACCTCACAAACCGTGGTCACTACCACTGGTCGTGAAGATGGTCGTGAACATAGGGCAGTACTTGGCTTAAAAAGTCTTGGTTTCCCTCATCCTAAGGCATCTTCACAAGTAAACCTAAAACAGTAAAATCAATAAAACCTAAGCAAAGGAGGGAGAGATTCTTGGATGTGACCGGAATACGAGAAAATCTAGATTATTAGGTACATGTTTTTGATAGGAAATTTATAGAGTAATAGTGACTATGCTAAACTTTAAGTGGAAATAAGTTCTCTCTCAAGCAACTTACCCTGTTTCAAATGGGTTCCTCTCGGACACACATTTGCCAAATGAAGACCAGCCTACGCCTTATCCCACTCACTCTCTCAAGCTGAGTGTTAGGATATGGGAGTAGGGCTTACCCTCTCGGGCTGATCCTCATGTCGACCCACTCCTTAGGCCATCAATCTAGTGGTATTGGTTTCACGACTTCTCTCTCGAGCAAGCCAAAAACACATGAGTGAACTTGTATTTGCAACTACAAATCCATTATATTAAACCACAACTACTAGACGAAATCACCATTAAACTACATTTAATCTATCAGCAAGCACGACCCAACAAAAATATTAACCCATATTTGCTAAATTACACCCTAAGAATGGGGATTTTTAGTCACACATCAAGAAATAGAAAATTATACCTTCAATGATGTTGAAATCAAATAGGTATGAAGATTTAAGTCTTGATTTGAGAAAACAAAAAAGAATCAAAGAGACCCACTTCCAAATTGAAAGAGATGAAACCTATTCTTTTGTAAGTCTTCAAAAACCCTTACAACTTAGAGTAAAAATATGGAAAACTAGTATTCTGGACTGAAAATTATAATAATGTTCGACTCTCTAAAAACTACAACTCTAACTAGTATTTCTAGTTTTTCAGATGTGTGCTGCATTAGATCATTTGGCGGCGTTAGTCAAAATCGTCGACTGACTTGGCGATTCACCCATTAGTGTAGTCTCATCGCCTTCTGGTACAGCCTTCAGTATCGTCGCGCCTTGGTCCATTGGGCGATATCGTACTGCTTCGCGGAGCTACTCAATGATGCGCCAACTGCTTTTTCCTTCCACCGATTTGATCCTTTCCTTCATGGCTCAGCACACTGGAACAAAAGGCGAAGTAGGCCTCTGTGGCGATCTTCCAAGTGGACTCGGCGACCTCAAGCTTCAATTTCTTCATTATTTTAAGCTTTTTCTCCCTTTTTGTGACATAGTGTCCATTCTTTCCTTCAAACTTTAAATACCTGAAACTTGAGAGTTTTCATCATATATTGAGTTAAAATAAGCATTTGAAGACACTATTTCTATTAAAATATAGTGTTAAATGAGTCCAATTTGTGGACTCATCAAACTATAATCCAAGATTCACTAGAGAATGCAGTCATTTGCTGAAACCTACACTTTGTAGTAAAACATAGAAGAAGAATGTGTTAGCACAATTAAGTACTAAGTATGATAGCCATGCAAAAATATGCTTAAAAAGGGACATTTGTTTGAAAGTCATGCTTTTATGCCATTTTGATAAAAACTTCATGAACATAATAATAGAGGCATAATATTCAAACATGTCCAATATACAAGTCATTACTCACATTAGAACATATTTCACATATAAACCATTTCCTTTACCTTAACCCTTCACCTCAAGAAACCCTTAGACTATATCTTGTGCAATGTATGGATAGCGTCCCATACAACCATCCACACCAAGGTACCACCTCAAGGTCACCAAAAGTGAACTTACCATTCAACCTTTCCAACCTCAACGTTACTCATTCATACAGACATAAACATTACATAAAACATTTCATCACATAAGGACCATCACCTAAGACAACCCATAAGTCCTACTTGTGCAATGTGCAAGTAGCATCCCATACTACTACTCACACTAAGTATTCCTTTGAAGTTACCCTAGATAAGGCACATTCATACTCAATAAGTCATGACAAGGAAGTAACTCATATATATACACTCCAAGTATAGCATGCATTCTTACATTACAAATATAAGCATTTAAGTCAACAATTCATTAACCTCATTAAGAACAGCTGCATTCATTGGACATAAGATCAACATCTTCATTAATTTCATTACATTAAGAGTGACTTCATTCAATAGACATAAGACTAAGATTTTCATAAACATCATCATAAGAGTCCATACATTTCATTAATATTATAAAGAACACACCATGACCCCTCTCAAAGCCTACTTGTTCAATGCATAGGTGGCATCCCATTTCACCACCCACACTAAGTAGTGCATCCTTAAGAGCCCATAGTTCATTAGTTTGTGGGGGTAAGCCTTAACCGACATAGACCATGAGAGCTTACTATGGAATCCCGGAGTCACCCTCACCGGATTAGGGATTCCTACTTTCCTAAGGTAGGACCATTGTTTTTATAGCTTAAGTGGATCTACTAGCTAGACCTATGTGAGCACATAGTTTATGGGATATGGAGATTGCTACTAGATACCCCACCTCAATTTACGTATGAGTATCCATCTCATGAGATTGCTACTAAGTGCCCCGCCTCAACTAACGTATGAGCACCCATCTCAATCCAAATCCACTCAGTGCTTGGCATTATACCCCATGGAGTACTTGACATTCATAAAATTCATAACTTTCATTCATTATGAGATAAGAGATTGCTACTAGATACCCCTCCTCAACACACGTGAGGGCATACATCTCAAACCCAACATTCATTAAATTGGGATATAGGGATGGTTACTAGATACCCCGCCTCAACTCGCGGGAGGGTATCCATCCCAACCCAACTTGCATTCATTCCGAAGCTCATAGATTCAAAGATGAGAATAGACTTTCACCTAGGAATCCCATATTGTGAGAAAGTCTTTTCACAACATTTCTTTTCATTCATTAGAGTACAATTAAGAATAACTTTTTAATAGACTCAACATTTATTAACATTATCATAGAACTTCATTTATAAGTCATTCATGAGTGTATGTATGTGAGAATAACCTTTCACATAATCATCATCATTCATACAATTTCCTTCTAAACATGATCATAATGCATTCATAGTAATCACACACCTATAATTCTCATCAGAATTATACATTAAGCATTCACACTTTGCCTTTCAATATCATGATCACAATATACATAGTAAGTAAACACCTTCACCTTTCAAGTGTATCAATACAATTTGTCAAGAGTAATAACATAATTTCAACATTCTATATTTGTATCAACATAAACAATTCACATTCATATACAAGACATCATGATCATAACTAAATTCCTCATACTATGCCTTCAAGGCCATGAATCCCAAATCATCAACAAACCAACAGTTTACTAAAATTAAGGCATGGATAATGATACAATTCAATAAACCAAAGCAATCTATACATAATTCATTCACAAGCATTCATGCTCAACAAACCCACTTCATAAAGTCACAATTTAGGAATTGAGAGAATTCATGGGTTCATAAAGTATTTTCATCACAAATCATTAATTCAACACAACTCCAATCATAATTTGTCATTTGAAAACGTTTGATAAAAGAACCCATGAGATTGAGTAAAACCTTAGATTTTCATAACTTGAAATCTCCTTTGAATTGGCTCCTTCAATAGAAAATTAGACAAGGATTACGACCACCATACCTATTAGAGAAGAAATCCATGAAATACCCTTGAAAATCTTGAAGAATTTAACCTTGGAAGCTTGAAGTCTTCACCTCCAATAGGGGTTTCTAGAGAGAGAGCTTTTGGAGAAGAGACGTTCCTAACTTTAGGGTTTTGAAATAATGAAATGTAAAATAGGTTTTAACACTTTTAATACTCTTAAAATACTTTAATAAACGCAAAATAACAGTCCACCAACTAATAAAGACTTGGGGTGAATTTACCTATTCACCCCTACACTTGGCCGAACCAAACCAGAATCACAGGTGTGACTCACGCCCTAGACTCACGGACGGTGAGTCCATTCACAGACAGTGTTGTTGGTCCTTGGTCTAGGGCTGCAACTTGGCTTGGGGCCCCTTGACCTACGGAGGCTGTCCATGGGCCGTGGATGGACCTACGGGGTGTGGACCCCTTTCGTAGGTCACACCATTTTGGGCAGTCTTGGTTTTTCATTGGGGTCTTGGGGGTTAAGCTTAGGGTCCTCCTCAAGGACCCCTAGGGTGGTCCATGGGAAGTCATACCTTGAAGTTTAACCCCGAATCCCCTCGTTTTTAGGGTTGTTACATTATCCCCCACTTAGGAACATTAGTCCTCGAATGACACTTAAAACACATTAAGGGGTTAACGACTAAAATAAGCAGCCTATCATGCATGCAACATTATAAACAATGCACAAAACTAGGAGGAAACATCAACTCCACATCAACAAGCTCAATGCAATACAAGCAAGTAGGAACTATATCTACAAACTCATTCTGCATGAAAACTTCAACATTTCTCATTTATTGGAGGAACTTCCTACTCCAAATCACATCATGCTCATCACAACAACATTAGGCAAATTATGCAAATACTCTCAAAAGCACATTTAGGCATGTTCAACATTTAATCTCATGAACCATATAGACAACTCATACTAAATGCAATCAATTATGAGGAACATAAATCATGAAAACTCATTTTCTCATTTAAACAAGAATTCAACTAGAACATGCATAACATAAGGAGACCATGGAAACTCATAACCACACATGACTCCTAAACATGAAACAAGCTAAAAGGAACTCTTGGTCTCAAGCTTGAATAGGAATAGAAGGAAAGAGATAAGGATCAACACTCTCAACAACCTTACTATTCAACATACTATCCCCCACTTAAGAGAAAACCCAACTAAGGCTAACATGAACATAACATATGAACCTCAATACAACATTCACTACTAACAAGCAGCCATCAACATACCAGAGCTTTTAAACTAGGAAGGTCCTCATTAAGCAACTCTTGCTGACAAACAACCTTACCAACACCACTCAAGGTCTCATATCAGTCTACCACACCGGGTCTAAAATCCTCAAACTCACTACACCTCTTAAGGTGAGATTAGAAAGAAAGCCTAGCTCAAGAACATAAAGGACACTCAAGGACCTTACCATCTAAGCACATTATCTCCCCCTTAGGAGTAAGCCTATATAAACTCCTTACAACATCACTTCTTTCAACTTACCTCCAACTCATCATAACCTTCTTCCAACAACACACATAACCATAAAGCAATCCATTCATACTAAAGACTACATCTCAATATAACTTCTCAAATCTACCATACCAAGACTCATCTAGTCACATCACCACAATTGACCTCAATACTCACCTTTTTCTCCCTCGATCCTTGCAACATAAACCTTTCAAGTAGTCACATCTTCAAGACCACCGGATAAGGAATAAGAGAGAGAACTTATGGAGTTAAGATCAATGGCACAACTTGAAGAATGAAGAAAGAAGTGTAACTTTCTAACGTCCTATAGTCTCTCGCTCATAGATGTGTCGCGACTCAAACCGATGAACAAGACTCTACTAGACGTGGCATGTGAGACATCGATCCTTAAAACCATTTCCAAAATATTGTGCTCTGATACCATGTTTTTCATGACCTGAGTCTAGGCCCCGGATGCGACATGGCGTACTCGACCCCGAAGGGGTCTTATACAAGCCTCGTAGCTCATTCATTGCATAGATAAGAGAAATAGTACGGAATTAAAACTTTTTATTCAAAACCATACAATTCAAAACGTTCAACATTTAAAAACATTTATAGGCAAGCGGAAGACTAGACACAATCTTGAAAAAAAGTAGGGACACGGCCCTTTACAATAGAAATCTAGAATAGTCTATTACATGAAAATGAAAGGAACTTCTAAACACTTGTCCTCGATCTATGAGGACATACGCAAAATGTCTTGGAGAACTCTAATCCAAGCTTCACTAGAGAATGCAATCACTTGCCGGAACGTACACTTTTTAGTAAAACATAGAAGAAGAATGGGTTAGCACAATTAAGTACCAAGTATGATAGGCATGCAAAAATTTGCTTAAAAAGCGACATTTGTTTGAAATTCATGCTTTTATGCCATTTTGATAAAAACTTCATGAACATAATAATAGAGGCATAATATTCAAACATATCCAATATACAATCTTTACTCACATTAGAACATATTTCACATATAAACCATCTTATTTACCTTAACCCTTAGGCTATACCTTGTGCAATGTATGGATAGCGTCCCATACCACCATCCACACCAAGGCACCACCTCAAGGTCACCAAAAGTGAACGTACCATTCAACCTTTCCAACCTCAACATTACTCATTCATAATGACATAAAAATTACATAAGATATTTCATCACATAAGGACCATCACCTAAGAAAACCCCTAAGTCCTACTTGTGCAATGTACATGTAGCATCCCATACTACTACTCACACTAAGTATTCCTTTGAAGTTACCCTAGATAAGGCACATTCATACTCAATAAGTCATGACAAGGAAGTAACTCATATATATACACTCCAAGTATAGCATGCATTCTTACATTACACATATAAGCATTTAAATCAACCATTCATTAACCTCATTAAGAACACCTTCTTTCATTGGACATAAGATCAACATCTTCATTAACTTCATTACATTAAGAGTACCTTCATTCAATATACATAAGACAAACATTTTCATAAACATCATCATAAGAGTCCATTCATTTCATTAACATTATAAGGAACACACCATGACCCCTCTCAAAGCCTACTGGTGCAATACATAGGTGGTGTCCCATTCCACCACCCACACTAAACTGTACATCCTTGAGAAGCCATAGTTCATTAGTTTTTGGGGGTAAGCCTTAATCGACATAGACCATGAGAGATTAACTGTAACGACCCGTTCCTCAAGTCAACCAATTCCTATTCAAGCTTGAGACCAAGAGTTCCTAGTAACATGTTTCATGTTATTGGAGTCTTGTGTGAAAATGAGTTTCCATGGTCTCCTTATGTTATGAATGTTTTAATGAGTTTATGTTTATATGAGAAAATGAGCTTTCATGATTTTGTTCCTCATGTTGATATGCATCTATGATCAATTGCCTAACTCCTTCATGAGTTGACTTGTTTTTACATGTTTAAATGTATTCTTGGAAAGAGTTGCATATTTGCCTTATGATATTGTAATGAGCATGAGGTGGTGTGGAGAAGGATGTTACTCCAAGGAAATGATATATGTTGATGGTTTGTGCATAATGTGTTTGTAGATGTAGTTCCTACTTTCTTGTATATGCATTGAGATTATTGATGTGGAGTTGATGTTTTCCTACTATGGTTTGTGCATTATATTGATGTGTATTGAGTTGGGTTGCTAGTATGAGTCGTTTTTCCCTTGAAGTGTTTAAAGTATCATTCGAGGACGAATGTTCCTAAGTGGGGGATAATGTAATGACCTGTAACATGAATGAGTGAAACCTGAGCCTAATGACTTTGTGTTGAGTTCATAATAAGGTTTCTTCTTGTATCTAGGTGTTCCGAACTAAGGAGTTTAGTGATTAAACGTCAAGGCATGTGTTAGACTCCATGATAAAAGGCCTTTGGTATGTTGGTTAAGGGTGCAAGGGCTTGTGCCAAGCCAAGGAAGGAAGGGCTTAAGACAAAGGCCAAGGCTTCCCACCTTGGCTAAACACTACCCCAAGGCTTCACGGACCACTTCACGGTCAGTGGCCTTGACCATGGTCCGTAGAAATGGCCGTGGAAGTTACTTGGCCATGAGGGAACCAACGTCTTGAGGCCAAGTTTCTACCTCAACTTTGTGGGTCACTCTACGGCCAGTGGTCATCACAACGGTCCGTAGAGTTTGCCGTGGAGATGCCTTAGCCAATTGAAGGCTGGAAAGATCAAGAGGAGCTAGTTCCTAGGGACCACGGGTACATCCATGGGTTTTGGTCCCCCTTCACAGTTCGTAGAGTCTCCCTTGGTCCCTAACGGGGCTGCCCAAGTGAGGGTTTTTTTAAAATTTTCGTTTTAAGGTTTTATTAAGTGGGGTTGATTTTAAAAGGTTTATATCATATATATATATATATATGTGCATGTATGTATATGTATGTATATATAGTTTTAAGTCTTAAAACCCTCCTTTTAACTCATTATTTTCAAGAGACCCAAATCAAAACCCCTAAAGTTTTTCTCTCTCAATATTTCTCTCTCAAACTCAAGGAAGAAGAAGAAGTTGGAGCTAGGGTTTGGATTCAAAGCTTTCTTCATCAAATTTCTTGGGGAAATCTTAGTAAAAGGTATGGTGATCCTTCATCTAGGGTTAGCTTTCACCCTAGAGTCAATTTCAAAGAGTTTTCAAAGCTTTTCAAATTCATGAAAAACCAAGGGTTTTACTCAATCTCATAGGTTCTTCTTCTAAATTATTTCAAATGGTTTCTATTGGAATTTATTGATTGTATTGGTTGTTTAATTGGTGTTTTATGGTAAAAATACTCTATGAACCCATGATTTTCCTTCAACTCCTAAATTGTGTTTTTATGAAGTGGGTTTGACGATTATGAAAGCTTATGATTGGAATATATCTTAATTGCTTTGGGTTATTGAATTGTAGCCTTGTGTATGTCTTAATTATGGTGAATTTTTGGTCTATTGATGGTTTGTAATCATGGCCCTGAAAGGGAAATTTGACCTAATTACATGTTATTATAGAATTGAGTATGATTTGTTGATCAACTTGAAAGGTGGAGGTTTTTCCTTATTGTATGCATAGTGAGCATGGCCTTGAAGGCATAGTATGAGAAATGGAAGTATTAACATGATATTGAATGTATGACTAAGACTTTAATGAAGCTAATGTGATCATGTTATGAATGAAAATGTGTTATTATTGAAAGGCTATTTCTCAATTTGACATTTATGAATGTTGATGATAGAATATGAAGGATTTTTCAATATATTGTATATCTTGAATTGGTAGAGCTTATGCTCTTCTGGTATAAATGAATGTATTGTTGATTATTGAATCCTTGTATCGGTAGGCTAGTAGCACCCTTCCACTCGTGTTAATAATGAACCTTGGGATCGGTAGGCCTAAGGCACCATTCCACTAATGAAGGTTAAAGATGAACCTTGAATCAATAGGCCTATGGCACCCTTTCAAGAAGGTTAATCATAAGTCTTGAACCGGTAGGCCTATGGCACCCCTTCAAGAGGAGTTAATGAGCTTTCCTAAATGTACTTTGAATCGGTAGGCTTAAGGCACTCTTTCATGTGTTAATGAATGTAATTGGAGTCGGTAGGCCAATGGCACCACTCATATGTGATAATGTTAAAGAAATGAACTATTCTATGGGAATGCAGGATAAGCAACGAGTGGATTTGGTTAGATGGAAACTCTCCCGATGTAGAGGCCAGGTTTCAATGATCATCTACCTTATCCCATAAACTATGTGCCCCCATACGTCTAGCTAGTGGATCCGTTTAGCTATACAAACCGGTATTCTTAGGCAAGTCGACCACCTCTTTACGGAGTAGGGAATTATGACACCGGATTCCATGACAAGCTCAGGTCTTGTCTTACCTCCTTTGAGGCTAAGTGAGCTTCACACCCAAGCTGACAGACCGTCTAGGGCACCACGGCTCGTGGTGGTACCTGTGGTCATTGAGGCAGTAGCCTCCTCAATCATACACCACTCCCACCAGGCTAAGGCAACCCCACGAGTCGTGAAGTGGTTCGTGAAGGGTGCCTTGGCTTGGTACGATTTCTAAGCACCTTGTCTTGCCACCACGGGTTGCACCATGGCTAGTGGTGGCCACCACGGGTTGTGAAGACCCTCATGGTGAGGTTAGGCAGTGTCTAGATGGTGTTTTGTGCACCCTAGGCTCCAACATTGCCAAGGCAAGACCATAAACACCTCCCACGCTCAGTGGTAAAGACCACGAGTCATGTTGAAGTTCATGGTTCCTATGCAGTGGCTAGGGCTAAATTTCATGCCTCACACATGCCTAAGGGACCTTCATGAGCCCTTTCACGGACCGTGGTTAAGACCACTGGTCTTGAAAGTGGTCATGGTCCTTGGGCAGTGTCTAGCCAACTTAGGGAAGCCTTGGCCTTTAGTTTAGGCTTGCCCCTTTTTGGCTTGGCAATTGGCCTTGCACCCTCATTCAAACCTTAAAAGGTCTTCTAAACTTAGGGGTCTAGTATGTACTTTAACATTTAACCACTAAAACCCTTAGCTCAAGACATTCACCCTCACACTTAGGCTCTAGTTCATCCTACCATTTTGCGAGTCGTTACATGTTTAGTCCTAGAATGCAATACTGGATTCACAGTCATGTAAAGTGCACTAAGATTATCACAGAATAGTATTGGAGCTTTGGTAAGTGTGACACTAATATCTTTGAGTATATAGGTGATCCATGTAATCTCGGCTACAGTGGGGGCTAGTGCTCTATATTTAGCTTCAGCACTTGACTTGGAAACTTTATGTTGTTTCTTTGATGCCCATAAAATGCAGTTAGCTCGTAAGTATATTTTATAACTTATAGTAGATCGTCTTGTTGTAGAAAAACCTCGCAAATCTACATCAGAGTATCCACACAACCTTAGAGGTGACTTTGCAATTAGCGTAAGTCCAAGTTAAACTGTCCCTCTCACATATCTAAGAATCCTCTTTACAGCGTGAAACTGCTCACTATTTGTATTATGCATGAACTTACTTGTGAGATTTACTGCATGAGTTATATCAGGCCTAGTTAGTGTGAGATACTATAGACTACCCACAATACTTCTATAAACTAAGGCATCTACAAAACTTTCTTGAGCTTCCTGTAGGTCATTCTTTTGTGCAAGTGGTGTGTTTACTGCTCTAGCCATGGCCATATCAGTTTTCTTGAGGAGCTAAGTGGCGTATTTACTTTGATTTAGGTGAATACCTCAATCAAAGTATGTAACCTCAATCCCAAGAAAGAATTGAAGAAGACCAAAATCCTTCATTGCAAACTCCTTCCCAAGAACAACAATTATTTCTTGAATATGAACATAGGAACTTCTTGCAATCAGTATATCATCTACATACAAAAAAAAAGGAGAGTACCACTTTTGCAATGAAATACAAATAAGGATGAGTCTTCTAAACTACATTTGAACCCATGTTGCAGGAGGAACATGCTGAACCTTTCAAACCAGGCTCTACGTGCCTCCTTGAGGCCATATAGTGCTTTCATCAGAGAACAAACATGCCTTGGATACTAAGATGAACAAAACTTGGAGGCTGTTCCATATAGACTTCTTCCTCTAGATGACCATGTAGAAAGACATTTTTTACATCAAGTTGTCTAATAGGCCATTTTAGACTAACAGCAACGGATAGCACTACCCTTATAGTGGTAGCCTTAACTACAAGACTAAAAGTTTCTTCAAAATCAATTCCTTCAAGCTGAGAGTATCCTTTGGCAACTGATACGCTCAAATTACACCTCCCTAAAGAAGCATAAGCAATCGTTATCAAGTAAAGAACCCAACTTGTAGGTTGGGGTCAATCCCACAAGGAATATGGTTTAGACTTAAACTTAACTGACGATTATATTCGTTTAGTCAACGTATTCCCAAAAACAAGTAATTAAAGAGGGGATTTGTGAAATAAATTTAGGAAATTATGCAAGTAATCAATGAGCAAGATTCAAACTTTAGTTGTTATCAAGATGAGAAAGTAACTACGGTGTACGTGTTCCCCATAAGCTCATAACGCGGTAATCCTAGTAATAGCAATCATGTCCTAGTGTATTACATGCAAAGTGATAAGTTAGGTATCTCTAATTCCTTGATCCGGCAACTAGAAAATTTCACCTCGCACCTTGGTCTGGCTACGTGTGTATAATTTACTAACCCTTACCTTTACATCATATTAGACATCACATCGATGTATGGCTTAGTTTTCACCTCGCACCAATCGATATTAGACTATTAGATAGTATCACACTAAATCAATGTTGAAAATTCTTTTCTTATTAACTACCTCTTTGGTCCGGCAAGTAGTAACAAGGCGAGTTTTAACCTTTGCAACCGCTAAAAAGACTTCTAAACGAAAGAATTATCAATGCATGCAACAACACCATTCAAGAATTGCTTAGTTACTATTCATACTTTGTTAATCGCTCATGGTTCCCACAACCGTAGTTATGGATTTAGTTACCCATATTAGAAAGAACACAATTCATATTTTCAGAAGAAGAAATCATGAACTTACGTAATAAGATTGATAAACCCATAACTTTTCAACTTGAATTTTCAAACCGAAATCTTCAAAACAAACTTAGGAAATTAAGAATTGCTAAAATTTCAAGTTAATCTCCAAAGTCAAGAACTAGAATAAAAGTAATAAAGTCTAACCCCCAAAAAGGAGGTTCACATGCCCTATATATAGAAAATTAAGTCATAGTTAAAAAGGAAACCAAATAAGGAAATAATGTTTCAGACGCGGTTCTGAATCTACGACAATGACCTACGGACCGTGGATTGATCTACGGTCCATAGGTCCCTTCTGTGGTTCAACTTCAAATTCATCAAATATCCGACCCAATCGACGTATCACAAGTACGGACTGTAGATTGATCTACGGTCCGTGGATCCTTCTTTGTAGCTCCATACTTAGAATCTTCAAAATCAGGTACTCGAACCCCTTCTCTCAACAATTTGACGAACTTGCAGTACAGCCCGTAGATCAATCTACGGTCCGTTGTTTGCAACCATGGTTCCACACTTCGTCAAGAATTCCCTGATCTCCTTCAAGCATTGCCTGCCCTATCTACATCAACCATCTACGGAGCGTGAATGGACCTACGGTCCGTAGATCACCTCCGTACATGCCCTTTTCTGCACATCCTTCAACTGTGTCTCTCAGTTTCCACGTCTGAACCTATTTCCTGTCAATATAATAAAAATACATAAGAACCAATACAAAATTGCCCTAGACACACATAACTCTTAAGTGAAATTTATTAAAAGTACCATAAACTCACGGTATATCAACACCTTCAACTTAAATTTGTTGTTTGTCCTCAAACGACGCACTAAAACTCTTAACGACACTTATATAGAAGCAAGCAATTCAAGCACAAGCAACCACATGTATCTCTACCCCGACTCTCTTTTTGAGTGCAAATATTTTCTGTTAGACTCAACAAGCAAACTTGTGCGGATCAAATTATGACACAGATCGCCCAATCAACACACAACATACACTATTTTACTATCACCAAGGTACCAAATTTCCGACAATGTAATTAGTTCCCTTACTTCAAACGAAATCCCTTTTTCACATAATAAATATGATTTTCAGTTCAAGGATTCATTCAACACTCACGCTCAGAAGTAACTTCAAGTATAGTTAGTTCTCAATACCATAGGCTTGCCCTTATTTTCACTGCTTAGACTCTCCAAACTAGGTTCTTGGATCACTATAGGACTCTCTTGGCTTGTAACGTAGGCTCAGGGTCAGGTGTGGTACATTTGAGTACTCTTTAGTGATTTTCTGCCCTCCTTGACATTACATTAGGCTTTCTACCTCTTTTTGCCCTATATTTGACATCCTACCTTTTTATCTTCTTTCCCTTGATTCTTTCAACCATGGATGTGACTTTTCACTTTGTAGCTCGTTATTGTTCACTTTCTTCTATTTCTTGCATTTTATTCTTTTCCTTAGCTTTCAACACTTTTGTTCGCCTTCTTTTGCACAAAGTCACTTCCTCTACTTTCTTTTCTTTTTTCTTTTTTTCAACACCAAACTCTTACCATACCCATTTTTCTTTTGTTTTCCTTTTTCATAGCGACCTTCAACTTATGGATTTTCCATTAGTTAAAGTGCACCCGAAGTCGGATCAGGACCAAGATTGAGGTCACTTTTTGCATTAGACACCCTCAACTTAGGCTTTTGGCCTAAGTCGAGGTGCACATGTCCAAGGAGGGACCGAGGCCAAAAAAATAGATTATGGGAAGGTGAATTAAGGGTTCAGAAGGAAATGGTCTATTTTAGGCTCAAAGCATTTGGATCAAAAGGGAGCATTTATTTCATTTGGTTGGATTCTTTTTAGGCAATTTGTGGACTTATCAGAACAAGGGTCTATGATCACTTCCTAGCCTCTAGAGTAGATTATCTTAGCAGGACTAACCGGGCAAGTTCTAGATTGGCACAAAAACTGTTTGAACAACCAACTATTTTGACACTCTCTTGGCACATAGTTTCATTATAAGATTATCATATTACCCAGTTCAAGTTTTAGCTTAAGTCATGCTATCAAGTTGGTTCATTATCATGTCATACTCATAGCCAAAACATTCAACTCATTCTAGCCTACAGATTTTAGCACATATCACAGTTTTTGGACGGGTATCATTTTTTTCAAAAAGCTTATGTCATCATGCTTCATTCTTTCTCTTGCTTCTACACATAAAATCCTAACACATGCCGGTTCAACAGAAATTAAACAGTCTCTTGGGGAAAAAGAACACAGGCAAGAAAACCCCAAGAGAGGATTATGAGTTGGGTTACTCAGACTTCGCCCTATCACTCACAATCCACTTACCCCACCCCTAACAAAATATAGTGCAATTGTCCCCAATGCACAGAAAAAGTAAAGAATAATGGATTGGGTGAAGCATACCTGTGCTGCATAGCGCCAACAAACTATCAACAAGCGGATGGGTCCGGTTTCCCAAAGCCTGTTAGAACAACACTTGAGTCACCCTCAGTAGTACCCACATCAGCAATCACAGCACCCTCAGTAGTGCTCACATCATCTCCCACAATAGTTGAAACCTCTGTCACGGGCATAGAACTTGATGCCCCAACAACACTCTCGCGAACCCTCTGCTGGTGCAACTTCTTATCTAATATAGAAGCCCTCCTAGCCTGCTTATCATGCTTGCGCTCCCTCTTCTTGGCTCTTTCATCTTTAGTGGCCTCAGAGGTGCGGCTAGATCAATGCCTCTTACCTCGGGCACAGGTGGGCTCGGCATGTACATTTGGGTCCTCGTTGAATAAAGCCCCAAGAAATGTATCATCAGCAAGTGCAGTAGGTGTAGACTCCAGCTCATCCGAGGGTGTGACAAGAATAGTGTCAAGGTCGGTCCGGAGGCTGGACAACTCGGTCCAAATCGAACAGAGATCTATGGCTCGAGCTGGTTGTGCCAGGACTCTCAACTCAGAGGCATCCAGGCGCTTATGAACGGCCTGGACCTTTTGGTCCATCACCCTCTCCATCCTAGCCTCGAACTCTGCAATGGACTTCTGCATCAATGGCTTTACATGATGTAGCAATGTGGCCATCTAGGCCTCCAATTTTTGTACTCTAGCCAATGGCACAACCGTAGCTCCTGAATGTGGTGTGGCTCAAGATGAGCTAGGGGCCTGACTAGCTGCCTGAGATGAGGAGGCCAGGATATCATCAGTGTAGGCTGGAGGGGCAAGATCATCACCCTACATCTGCTCCACAACATCGACTAAATCTGCACCCAAATGAGGTATATCAACATCAGGCTTTCTACGTGGTGCTGCCACATTTGCCTTATCCCTAATGAGGCCTATATCCAGTGTCCCCGTAGGCCAAATCAACTTGTCACAATGCCAGATCGACACTCCAGAGTCCCTGCATAACTGGAAAATAAGACAAGGAAAAGATTAAGTGGTGGAGGCTTTGAAAGCCCTCTCATGTATCTCCGCAACGATCATGCGGGTAAAATCAAACTCAACCCCCGCAACCAATGCTGCTACTATTACTACACGGTCCCAAGTGAGTGCATTATCAACCTTTGTAAGAGAAACTCAATTTCGAACCAGCAGATAGAAAAATTTCGCCACAAATGTGAGAGTGGCCTTCTTGATGGGTATGCCCGGAGTGGTGACCCACTCTGCTCTCTCTCTCTGTCAGTAGCAATATAATATGCCAGCCATTGTAATACGGCCTCCTTTTTTTTGTCACTACGTTGGAACTCTCCGCCCCGCATGATGTCCCATCTGTAGTCAAATTCAGTCGTGTTGAGTGCCCAAGTGTGATCAAGGCCAGGGCCGTAGAGGAACCGGCGAATGGTGGTCTCAGAGATGTCCACCAAAAACTCACGCACTAATGTAGTTGTGAGGGGTGCTTGGGCTATGAGCCTGACACTCTTCTGAATAGAGCCCCAGAGAGTGACCACATAGGAAGCATAAAACTCCCTCACAATCTCCTCGTTGTATGTTCCTGGGTCTCAGGTAATCCATTCACACTTGTGATGTTGAAAGAGCTGGTGGATTTCTGGCACAGTATGTAGGCTCCCAGTGAGGACTCTGCGCTCCTCTGTAATAAGTCGGGCCATCTTCTCTTTCTCATTTTTCATTTTGGCATCCCAGTAAATTTGCCATTGCCCCTCGACGCACCGTCTGTTTGGATGCTCAGCCACCGGAGTAGGGTCGGTTTTTGGTGGCACTGGCACTTCTCCCGAACTGGTAGCCTCATCAAACAAGGTAGCTTGGCCCTATAAACTTGAACTTATGGCAGATTCAGAACCGGAGCCGGGAGCAGGTGCAGACTCAGAGCCAGAACCAGGGGCAGACTCAGAACCGGAAGAAGAACCAGCCGCAGATCCGAAAACAGACCCAACCAGTGACCCGATCAGTGTATTCTCCTCATCAAACTGGGAGATAGTGAATACGTCGGTGACCACCTTTTGGATGTATTTCGGGTGGCCGGTGGAATATATATGGGATCCTGCTCTGCCTCCATGTCTTCATCAATCAACTTCAAGGTTGGCGCCACAGATTTTGATTTGCCTCTTTTGGTATAGGTCACTTGCTTTTTAGGCACCATGGCACCTGTGGAGGAATTGTTAGTACCAAAATAAACCCAAAACACACTAAAAAAAACTTAGAACTAAGAATGAACACGAAAAACAAAAAAAATTCAGACAGTAGGTACAGTGGCCACCTGCGGTGGGTATCTACGATCCGTAGGTTGACCTACGGTCCGTGGATCCCCTCCGTAGATCAGAAATCCCAAAAAAATTTGGTCTTTGATGGGAACCACGGATGTGCAGAACAGTCTGTAGATTGATCTACAGACCGTAGTCCACCTCCATGGTTCCACACTTAGTGGAAGTGCCAAGTGCCACCAACCACGGACCTGATCTACAGTCCGTAGATTCACCTACGGCCCAAAGACGAGGTCTCGTGGATAGGTTCTGTGCCAGGTCTCAGACATGCTTTGATTTGAAGCCCAAATTTTTCCACATTCAACAATATCCTGGTCTAATCATGCATTTCAACATAAATTATGCTAGTTCGTCATTCTAAGGGTTCCAATTACTCAATTTTATAGGTATTGTATACAAGACTAGGAACCCTAAGTCGAAACTTGCATTTAGACTCTTATTACACTGATTTTAGGCACTAGAAAGACACATAATCACTATCTATCGTCCTAAGGGTTTTTATAGTTCAGTTTTAGCATGCGTTTACATACAATCAACTACCCAAGGTCAAGACTCAATTCCATACTTTCTATAATCAATCAATGAATCAAAATTCAAAGTGAAGGGAAAGTCTATTACCTTACAAGCAATGGGAATGGGGTGATTGTGTGATGACTCTACGCCTTCAATACCACAAACTCGCCTTTTTGTACCGATCTCGAACACCAGACCTCTTGGGGAATTTGGGGATGTGTGAAATTGGGAGAGAAAAGGGAATTGGGATTATGGGGGAAGAAAGTGGAGTGATTTATGGGGGAGTTATGGTAATATGGAGTGATTTTAGTGATTGAGAGGTTTAGAAATGGTTTGGGAGTAAATGGAGGGAAGTGGGAATGATTTGAAAATTGGGGGATTTTATTTAGGAGGGGTCTGGGTCGGGTCAGGCAAAACTAAGGTTTGGACCCACGAGACCCCGTCTACGGTCCATGGGTCAATCTACGATTCGTAGAGAAGGACCGTAGATCACATTTATACTTAGACAATTTAGAAACCTTACCTGGGAATCTACGAACACCATCCATGGTCCGTGGAATGAACACGGACTGTAGATGGGGTCCGTAGACCTTTGCACCAGACCTTTTTCTGCAGATTTTGCTTTTCGCCCCTGCATATGTAGTAACCATTAGGCCTGAATTTTTACATTTTCTGGCAACTTTTTAGACACGGACCTTATGCTATATCTAGCGAACACTAAAACACAAATGAAACACCTATCTAAATGAGTACAGAGAAGCAACTAAACAAGGAAAACTACTAAACGAAAAGCAAAACCTACTGTTGGCTAGATTTTACAATCTTGGGTTGCCTCCCAAGCAGCGCTTGATTTAACGTCGCGGCACGATGCAGGCCTCTTGATTTCTCAGACTTCATCAAGATAGTAGGCCTCAACAACTTCTTGCACACTTTCCGTGTTTCCCAGATAGATCTTGATCCTTTACCAGTTTACCATGAACCTTGTTCCTTCACTATTCTCAAGCTCAACCGCTCCATGGCGGAGCACTTTTGTGAGTAAGAATGGACCGGTCCACTTGGACTTGAGCTTACCCGGAAACAAGCGCAACCTAGAGTTGAATAGAAGCACAAGATCACCCACAACAAATTCTCGCTTTTCAATCCTTTGATCATGATACCTCTTCATCTTCTCCTTGTATATGGCTGAACTTTCATACAATTTTAGGCGCCACTCATCAAGCGTATTCAAGTCATTCATTCTCTCATTAAATGTGGCGCCCCAATCCAAATTTAACTTTTTCATTGCCCACATAGCCTTATGCTCTAGTTCTACCGGCAAATGGCAAGACTTTCCATATACAAGTTGGTAAGGGGAAATACCTATGGGATCTTGTATGTAGTGCGATAGGCCCATAGAACATCATCAAGTTTCCTTGACCAATCAGTTCTATTAGCATTCACAGTCTTCGTCAGAATCTGTTTGATTTCTCTGTTGGACACTTCAACTTGCCCACTAGTCTCCGAATGGTAAGGAGTGGCTACATTGTGGTGAACACCATATTTCTCAAGTAATGCCTTCAACAACTTATTACAAAAGTGGGAACCTCCATCGTTGATAATCGCCATAGGTGTACCAAATCTGGAAAAGATATTCTTTTTCAAGAATGTGGTGACACTCTTACCTTCATTGTTGGAAAGCGCGATTGTTTACACCCATTTCGAGACATAATCAACCGCAACAAAAATATACTTCATCCCATGTGAACTCACAAATGGACCCATAAAATCAATCCCCCATACATCAAACAACTCTATCACCAATATAGGATTCATTGGAAGCTCTTGCCTCTTTGAAATCCCACCTTTTTGGCAACGGTCAAAAGACTTGGCGAAATCATAAGCATCTTGGTGGATGGTAGGCCAGTAGTATCCACACTACAGGATCTTATGCGCAGTCCGAATACCACTATGGTGCCCACCAACAGGCGATGAATGACACACCTCAAGTACCCTCAACATCTCAACCTCGGGCACACAGTGACGAATAATCTCATCAGCACAACTACGATACAAATAAGGTTCATCCCAAAAGAACTTCTTAACATCATGCATAAACTTCTTCCTTTGGTGAAAATACTAATCCGATGGAACCAGATCACTTGCAAAATAGTTAGCAAGCCTGCGAACCAAGGAATTAGATTATGAGAAGCAACCAATACCTGCTCATTTGGAAAAGCATCATTAATTTCAGTCCTATCACCAAGCTTTAGCATAGCTTCATCCTCTAATCTAGACAAGTGATCGGCAACCTGATTTTCTGTCCCCTTTCTATCTTTCACCACAAAGTCAAACTCTTACAGCAACAACACCCATCTAATCAACCTCAGTTTTGCATCTTTCTTAGCTATCAAATACCTCAATGCATACTGGTCAGCATGCATAATAACCTTAGTACCAAGCAAGAAGGATCAAAATTTCTCGAATGCAAAAACCACTACAAGAAGCTCTTGTTCGATCATTGTATAGTTCTTTTGAGCCACACTTAGAGCTTTTCTAACATAGTAAATAGGATGAAGAATGTTCTCTCACCTCTGTCCCAATACCACACCAAGTGCCACTCCACTCGTATCACACATTACCTCAAACGGTTGTCCCCAATCCGGTGAAATAATGAAAGGTGCAGTAATTAACTTCTCCTTCAACTCTCCAAATGTTGTCAGACAAGCATCATCAAAAATAAACTTACACTCCTTTTCGAGCAGTTTGCACAATGGATGTGTAATTTTGGAGAAATCCTTGATGAACCTCCTATAGAAACCAGCATGCCCAAGAAAACTCCTAACACCTTTAACAGAAATAGGTGGTGGAATCTTTTCTATTTCCTCAACTTTATCTTTATCAACCTCAATACCCTTCTCAGAAATCCGATGACCCAGAACTATTCCTCTTTCACCATAAAATGTCACTTCTCCCAATTTAGCACAAGATTGCAGTCTTCACACCTTTTAAGCACCTCGAACAAATGGTCCAACCCAAATGGCATTTGTTTGAAGGCGAAAGTCCCATAAGGGCAAGAGAAGGTGATCTTCTCTTGGTCTTTCGAAGCTATAGAAATCTGATTGTAGCCCGAATAACCATCAAGGAAACAATACCAACCCTTACCCGCAAGTCTATCCAACATCTGGTCCATGAATGGCATAGGAAAATGGTCTTTTTCTGTCTAAGCGTTAAACTTCTGGTAGTCCATGTTGAGTCTCCATCCAGTCATGGGTCACATCGGAACAAGCTCATTTTTCTCATTAGGAACCACACTAATCCCACAGTTCTTGGGCACACACTGAACAGGACACACCCAACTAATATCTGCAAGGGGATAAATAACTCTGGAATCCAACCACTTGATGATCTCTTTTTTAACTACCTCTTACATAGGCGAATTTAATCTTCTCTGGTGCACGATACTACGCTTGTAATCTGGCATGAATTGGATTTTATGCAAAAAAATACCATGAGGGATCCCAATAATGTCCACAATAGTCCACCCAATAGCTCGCTTGAACCTCTTTAACACAGAAACCAAAGCTTCAACTTGTCGTCCATTCAAATCTGTTGCAATGATGACCTGTAAAGTATCCTCTCTTCTCAAATGTGATGGTAGATCCTTAAGCTCCAATTTCGGCGCCTCCTCAACAAACGGCCTTGCGGGTGGGGACTCATAATTTTTCATGTCTAACTCCAACTTCTTTGGCTTCGAACGATATTTGCACCTATCAAGTGCTGCAAACAATTCATCATAGTCTTCAATACCAACACTCTCAAAGTTCATCATAACCGCTGCTAGTGCATCAACACCCAATCTCTCTTCAATCTGCACCTCAGACCCACACTCAACTCTATAGGTTATCGTAGAAACCGATTGGAGCTCGCTACTTTGCTTCATGGACCTACAAATATTGAAAGTTGCCTCTTCATTATTCAATCTGAACTTCATTTTCCCCTTCTCCATATCAACCAAAGCATGCCCAATGTAAAGGAATGGTTTCCAAGAATAATGGGAACCTCAAAATCAACCTCACAGTCAAGAATCACAAAATTTGTCAGAAAGATGAGCGACTCCACTTTTACTAGTACATCATGGAGCACACCAATGGGCCTCTTCACAGTTCTTTCAGCTATAAGCAATCGCATCGTAGTCAGTTTTAGATCTCCCGAACCTAACTTCTTATAAATAGACAATGGCATGAGGTTGATGCTAGCACCAAGATCACACAATGCCTTAGCAAAATGCAACAATCCGATGGTACGTGGAATTATGAAGGCACCAGGATCCTCCTTCTTCTGCACAAGGGACCTTATAGCAATAGCACTATAGTGTTGCAATCTATCATCATCTTCAAAGCTCATTGCTTTTTTCTTTGTCACCATATCTTTCTTAAATTTTGAATACCCAGGCATTTGCTCCAAAGCTTCTATCAACGAAACATTGATGGAAAGCTGCTTCATCATGCTAATAAACTTGCGGTATTTGCTTTCTTCAGTCTTCTTCATGAACCTCTGTGGGAAAGGAGGTGGAGGTCTAGGTATGGGAATAAATTTCTGAGTTATCTCCGTTTCTTTCATTGTCACATTCTCGGACTCTCCACTTACTTCGACCACATCATTATCTTTACTAGTCTCAATTTCCACCCCAGACAACATAGGTGGATCAATGGTTTGCTTACCCCTCGAGTAGTGACTGCCATACAATGCTCGTCATTCTTTGGATTCTGAATGGTGTTGCTACGAAGAGTGTCAGGTTGACGTGGGTTTACTGTAGTAGACAACTGAGTCATCTGTTGCTTAAGATGCTTGATTGACACTGCATGGGCATCAACTTTTTGACCAATACCAGACAAGTCATTTCTCATCTCCTTCACATTCTCATCAGTTGCATCAAACCTCCTCATCATCTTCTGCATCATATCCTCAATACGTGAAATATTACATCCTGCTTCCCTAGTACTAGATTCTTGATTTTAAGGAGGAACATAAGGGCCAACCCGATCATTTCTATTGCCATAGTTGTTCCGATTGTAGTTGTTGTTGCTATTGTAGTTCCCATCCCAGACATATTGACCCTCTCGGTTGTAGTTTCCATAGTTCCGGCCTTGGTTTCCTTGACATTTCACCAATTATCCATATTGGAACCTTAGGTGTTTGGCCGAAAACCCCCCTCTGACCATTCACCGCATAAGTATCCTCTTCATGGTAACACTCCTAAACCGATGGTGGATTTCTAGTCAAATAATTCACAGCATTTACCTTTTTCACACCTCCGCTCACATGCTTCAATACCAACCCTACTTCGGTCCTCATCTGAACCATCTCCTCACAAATCTCATCTGTAAACTGGTTGTTTGTAGCTTGAATGGAAAACGTGTTCCCCCCAGTGTCCGACCTTCTAGTGCTCCAAGTTTTATTGTTCCGAGATAGCTTCTCCAGTTTCTCTGCAATCTGCTCAAAAGTGCACTCACCATATGAACCTCCAGCAATAGTATCAAGCACTGCCTTACTGTTGTCATCCTGACCTCGGTAGAAATATTCCTTCAACAACTCATCATCAATACGGTGATTCGGAACACCTCTTATGAGCAGTGAACCTGTCCCAAGAACTACTCACACACTCTCTAGGTAGTTCTAAAAAATTGTTGAGTTTATCTTTATGGTTCAGCTTCTTGGACACTGGAAAGAATCTTACTAGGAACACATCTCTTAATTGGTCCCAGGTATAGATTGAGTTATAAGGAAGCTCATTAAACTACACAGCAACATCGCCGGTCAATGATAGAGGAAATACTCGCAATCCAATGACGTCATGTCCAAGTACGGTTGACCCATACAACTTTTGCAAACACTTCTTAGCTTGGCCACGTGGGCTTGTGGATCATCCGATGCCAAACCCACAAATAAGCCCATCGCTGTAAGCATCTGCATCAAACTGCTAGTCACCACAAATGTATGCTCCGGAGGTAGAGGAGGTAGGACAAGAGGTCCATCAGAATCAGTAGTATTAAAGTTGACCCTATAGTTATCATGCAGTCATGGTCCTGGTGGATCCTGTACCCTTACTGCATCGCCCAGTAGATTCTCAGATGGAGCCTGAATATTATCATCACCTACCCAAAGAGGCTGCAACCCAACACCTTCACCTAAATCTCCTCAGATAGGATTAACTAGAACTCATTGATTATTCATTCTCTGCAATGTTTTGTTCAGTTCTGGATCGTAGGGAGTAAGTGATTCTCCTTGGCTCTGTGTACTTGGAATACACTAGAGTAGGAATCTAAGAGAGACAAAACTAAAGAAAAAGTTAAATTAGGAAATATATGACTAATGTTCAATAATGTAGTTAAATTTAATCTAAAATACTTGATCCCTGGCAGCTGCGCCAAAATTTGATATGCTCAAATTACACCTCCCTAAAGAAGCATAAGCGATCGTTATCAAGTAAATAACCCAACTTGTAGGTTAGGGTCGATCCCACGAGTAATATGGTTTAGACTTAAACTTAACTAACGATTATATTCATTTATTCAACGTATTATCAAAAATAAGTAATTAAAGGGGGGGATTTGTGAAACAAATTCAGGAAATTATGCAAGAATCATTGAGCAAGATTCAAACTTTAGTTATTATCAAGATGAGAAAGTAACTAGGGTGTACGTGTTCCCATAAGCTCATAACGCGGTAATCCTAGTAATAGCAATCCTTTCCTAGTGTATCACATGCAAAGTGATAAGTTAGGTATCTCTAATTCCTTGGTCTGACAACAAGAGAATTTCACCCCTCTCTTTGGTCTGGCTACGTGTGTATAATTTACTAACCCTTACCTTACCTCATATTAGACATCACATTAATGTATGGCTTAGTTTTCACCCTCGCACCAATCGACATTAGAGTATTAGATAGTGTCACACAAAATCTATGTTGATAATTTTTTTCTTAATAACTACCTCCTTGGTCCGGTATGTAGCAACAAGCCTAGTTTTAACGTTTGCAACCACTAAAAAGACTTCTGAACGAAAGAATTATAAATGCATGCAATAACACAATTCAAGAATTTCTTAGTTACTATTCATACTTTGTTAATCCCTCATGTTCTCCACAACCCTAGTTATGGATTTAGTTACCCATATTAGAAAGAACACAATTCATATTTTTAGAATAAGAAATCATGAACTTACGTAATAAGAATGATAAACCCAGAATTTTAACTTTAATTTTCAAACCAAAATCTTCAAAACGAACTTAGGAAATTAAGAATTGCTAAAATTTCACGAAGCCAAGAACTAGAATAAAAGTAATAAAGTCTAACCCCCAAAAACGAGTTTTACATGTGATACGCTCAAATTACACCTCCTTTCAGAAGCATAAGCGATCGTTATCAAGTAAAGAACCCAACTTGTAGGTTGGGATCGATCCCACGAGGAAAATGGTTTAGACTTTACTTTTAACCAACAATTATATTCGATTAGTCAAATTATTTCCA
>JAJOOO010019796.1:0-28430 GCA_029582685.1 Solanum piurae
GACTAATTGGATATAATCGTGGGTTAAAGTAAAGTCTAAACCATTTTCCTCGTGGGATCGACCCCAACCTACAAGTTGGGTTCTTTACTTGATAACGATCGCTTACGCTTCTTTAGGGAGGTGTAATTTGAGCGTATCAGTCACTTCATTCGAAGATAAATTAGCCCACAGATATAGGAGATGACTAAATAGACAGAAATTTGTCTATTTGATTTTGGAATTAGTGAATAATAAGAACGTTGACTTGTGTGGAGCCAAAATCCTTTTATACTTCTGATTTTCGATTGAGGTGAAATTGAAATCTCCTTGCAAAAGTTGGAAAAATATAATTTCTCAAAAATAGGAACCGAGCCTTGAACGGTTTCCTATGTATCTCATGGAGGAGAATTCAGGTACTATGTAGTTTGACCAGCTTGAATCTCTAGTTGATGAAGAATTGACTTTTTTTTAGATAAGAAAGTAAGAATTTGAAAGCGAAGTCTGGATTTTGTTGGGAAACTAAAGACTCGAAGAGTATTTGGACATACTTTTGATAGTGACTTAATATTTGTGCTTAATGGGTTCTAGAAAATTTCCAAAAGAGTAGGCTAGAACATCTTCAAACAAAGAAGTACATTCACATAAGTAGTTATAATACATAAACAGTTATTGCGTGTTCTAAACAAATATGTGACCCTTTTGTGCCAAGGGTAGGCCTAACAATTCGAAGGGTATATAGTGTCGTTTGAAACGTTCCATTGCCCCAAAACCCAAATTTATACAAGCCTTATGAATAAAATTGAATGGGGATACATAATAGGGAAAAGGGATACAAGTCTCACGCAGGGGTACGATCTTAAAATATGCGTACATGGAAGATCTTTCTTCTTTCTTGATTTCTTGTCATCTCCGGATGTCCATCCCTTTCGGGTAGTATCTTGTGAAAATCCTCCTTCGACTGGAAAAGGCTATTAAAATATACTTCCAACCCCGAGGGACAATGACTTTTCAAATAGTGTATACATCCTTCAAATTTAACACATAAGTATGAACTTATATTTAGGCCGTGGGCCGTTTTGGACTCAAGGTGGTCCTTCTAATGGGGCCAACACACCGTGGGTGTTGGGTCATCTTAGTTCTGTAAGACTCTGCAACTAGAAAGAGCTAGAATTAGAAAGAATCATTTTTGGAAAGAATGAAAATCTGGAAAATTGGTTAAGTAATGTTAAGTTTGAGTTTTGGGTCAACTTCAAACGACCATAATTCCTAGCTCAGGATGATTTAGATGTGCTATAAGATACCATAGAAAATATCTCTGAATTATCTTTCCAACGCCGCCAAGTTTGCGCTATTTCGAGTTCGTATGAGGGATATATGCCCATTTCAAGTCGGGTTGTCTAGATAAGAAAAGTCAAAACTGGATTTTATAGGGGTATTTTGGTCTTTTCATTACCTAATTAATTAAATCCATTTTTAGTAAATTATTTGGGGTCTAAACTGAGTTAGTTCAGTTTACGCAATTGAGAATTATGCTAGGGCTTTGAGAGAGATAAAAGAGGAGAAAATGAGAAGAAAAGTTCAAGATTCGTCAAGTTCTTGTGAGTTTGGTTGTGGATTTCGCCGAGGATTCAATCCTACGAGGTATGTGAGACTTTCATAACATTGGATTCGTTCACCCACGTGCCAAACATGATTATTTCAGCGTGAATTCATCCTAAAAAGGTTGAAAGTTTGATGTTCTTGATATGTGTTCTTGAATTTGTTTTCGTTCTTGAATTGGGCTGAGATTGATGAGTTTTTGAGATTATTGCATCGAATTATAGAGTTGCTTTGAGTTAGGTCCTTAGGTACATCTACTGGGTATCTGAATCTAAAGAAAAATTAGGAAATAGAATCGAGTTTAGGCGAATTAGGGCTGGAAAATGAAGAAGGAAAAAAACGAGCGAATATGGGTACTAGGTCTGCGACGCAGACATGTTCCTCAGGATGGGAAAATTCTTCCTCGCATTGTGGAGCGATCACGGACTGTTCTGCCTCAAAATTTATTTTGCGACCAAATATTTAAATGCATTTCTATGTCGCGGACTAGTTTTCACACAGTGATTTCTTGATCGTTTCTCATGTTTAACTATCTAAAAACACTCCTAAACATCATGAGATCCTTCCTATCTCAAATCACAATCCTTGAATCCATAAATTCAAATTCAAGGAAAGTTAAGGGTCAAGTCTAGAGAATTCTTAGAGTCATTTCAGAAGTCCTTTGCAAACGTTTTAACTTTGTTTTAAGACTTAAGCTTTGATTTGAGTAAAGAGTAAGAGTAAATTTTATTTCTCCAAAGATTATACGAGAACTGAGTATTCCCAAGAGTTAAAATATTTTCACATTTGAACAAGAAAGGAAACACCAAATTCCAAGAGAGCCTTTGAGCTAGTTTTTGAGTAATTATCTCAAACCATAGAAAGAGTTTTGTTTTCAAACATATGAGCTGAGTATATATTTGGAGTAGTATTGAGCACCGATATGGGGACGCGAGTTCATAATAACTCAAGTCTCCATAAACCATGTAGCCATAATGGGTAGAAAGGATCATACTTTTTAGATGATTCCTTAGTGCTTGTTAGCATAGACTAGTGGATCCACTTAGTTAAGGTGTTCTATATGACGGCAAAGTATAGGACAGTTCTGGCAGCGTGGGAAAGACGCTGATCATCTCTTAGGCTCATAGTGGTGGTTGTCGGTTAGAGAAATTCCCACATTATTATATTACTTTATTATATGAGTAAACTGAGTTGTAATTGTATTCTCTTTAATACATTGAGTTATCACCTATTGTTTTAAATGTTTTGTATAAACTCCACCTTTATTGTTGTTTTTACTTTGCATTTGAGTTGAGTTATTCATGAGTTGAGTAAAGCCAAGGTAAGTGTTCTTTTCAGATTCCTTTCAAGCTTATGTCTTGTTTAGTATTCCCTTCGCATACTCGTGCATTTAGCGTACTGATGCCATTTGGCCTGCATCATTTTATGATGCAGACACAGGTAACCAAGATCAACATCCAGCGCCTCGTTGATCCAGTTGAGCACTCAGAGTCAGTTGGTGAGCCTCATTACTTTCCGGAGGACTCCTTTTACATTGTTTTAGTATTTAAGTTCTTAGGATGATCGAAAGTCTTGTCCCGACATCCCTCTTTGTTTTAGAGGCTTCATAGATGAGTAGTTATAGTTCTTTAGTCTTTCCGTTTTCATTTGTAAATGTTAAGACTTGAGTTGCCATTTTGGCTAAGCTTTATATCTTTTTAAGTTATTGCATGAGTTATATTTTAAGACTATCTCTTATGTTGAGTAAGTAAGCCAGGACAAGGGTTCGCTTGGGGCCAACAATGGTTCTCGAGTACCAGTCCCACCCAGGGTGTAGGCTCGGGGCGTGACAAGTTCAAATGCGCAAAATTGAGGGATTTGGTTTCTCTCTACGCTAGTTGACTAAGAGTGACTTTTGAAAGAACGGGAACCTAAGTGGACGACTTAGGTTGGAACTCACGACAACCATTGGTCGCATGACGAACCAATAAATTTTCATTCATTTCGAAAAAGGGTTAAGTATAAAAAAGACCGGCTGTGGTTTCGCAAAACCTTTCTTTAATATACTATATTTAGTCGTGCTGACGGAAGATGCCATAAATGCAATATGACAGTTTATAGCAATTTAAACAAGTAAAGCATAGAAAAACAATTCAACAATTATCAATAAATAGTCAAATAGTTAAATCATTATGGTTAGAATTTAATAAAGTCCCCAGCGGAGTCATCATTTTTGTTTTATGTTTAAAAATAGAAATATTGACTTATTTTTATAAATAATCAATTTAACTCAAATTTTATAAGAAAAACCATTTTTTTATAAAAGGAGATTCGCCATTTAATTTTTTAAAGAAATTAAGTAAACTAGTTTTTTTAATCAAAAGATTTAAACAGATAAAATTAATTGAAAAATAAAAAAGGGGTTCGGGGTTCAATTTGGAGACACATTCCATTTTATCCTGCTTGTTATGAAGTCTTGAATCCAAAGGAGAAGATTGACTAAAATGTGACAAGGATTTGTACATCTCTGATCCAATAGGGATTATAAGATATGTTGCTCGAACACCCTAAATATGTCACCATACCCATATCGGATCCTAAAGAATGCATTATTTTTTAAAGATTCGACACACATCCAACAATATTTCATAGTTTTTTTTTGTTACTGAGTAAGAAGGAAGATATTCCCTTCATAACATAACAACCTTGTCATCTTTTTTTTCTTCTAAAAATTAATAACGGTGACATCCGAAGCAGATCGTGCACACCTTCGACTAATTTCACAAGGTACCTACTATCTCTCACCAACACAGAATGATAGTCGGACACTCATAGATAGGACTAAAAGAAAGGATAACATTCTAACACTGAAAGACATGAGGCAAATAACAAAAATAACTCGTGTAGAATAGCTCAGTTTCCGAGTGAAAATACTCTTTTGAATAAAAAGAAATATGGTAGAAATACCAAGTCAGTCTGTCTAGTAAGGATTGGACTGATGGAAGCTAAAAGAATTCAAGTCTCAATACAACATTTTAATATTCCACCAAAATTTACCCACTTAAAGTCAACGCCTTAAATCGTAACTCTAAATCTATAATCAATCAATCAAAATCTGAGAATAAATTAGGATATAACAAAATGTTACTCTACTATCTTCACTTTTCTTCTCTTTCCAAGAATGAACTATATTCCGATGCATTTGTATGGGGAGTTACCTTAGCGAGGACGATATACTGATGTTAATGGAAGAACTTTGTAAGATTGTCCGATGAAATTGCTGAAAGATCACCTCCATAACGCTTAATTCCTCATCTAGTTTATTTGGTCATGCAAAATAGTACAGTGATGCGAGGCATATGAAGAGGTCCGTAAGAAGAAGACCCACAGCATCGAAGACGAACTTTGGAGCAAATAAACCCCATACCATCAAGTGCCGCCTTTGAATCGTAACACATATAATTGTAAGTGTCATAGATATAGCCAGAGTAAGTTCGTACATCAACTAAGTCTGGTATAACTGAAGAAAAAATAGTAGTTTCTTTTTCTTAGCCTGGACTTCTGGATGTCATCGGCAAGCAACGATAAGTGGAAGTCTCATTACTAGAAGAATGTGGGAGAAACCAAATGTATCTATAGTAAGCAGAGCGGCTTGACTAATAAGATTGAATTCGTCAAACCCAACAAATGCGGAAGCATAGAGGAGGCCATCAAAAGCACACCAATGTCCAGTGCAGAAAAATAGACAGATAGTTAAAAGGCTTCATTTTTGCCACCGGAGAAGAATATGAAGTTGAACTGTCGTAATAGTCATTCTTTTCTCGTTCCAACGTCATCAACCTAACTACACACCACCCTTATATTATTGTTGCTAGAGCAACTAAAGGACCTTGTTTCCCGGATAAAATGATTATTGTTGAACTCCATGCTGATAACATGGAAATTGCTTTAACAATTGTATCTTCCTCCCAACCTGAAGTCTTCTCTTTACCAAAATGTTGAGATATTGCTAATAAAAATAATTGCAGTAGACCAATAACATAGACGATTCGAGGAATCCAATATGATTTTATATCCACAATAACCGTGCTTAGGCTGAATAAGTTACAATCTAATGCCCAAGCCAAAGCTATGAGTAAAGAAGCAAATGGTTCCAACGGCAACTAACTTGAATATCCCTCGATAAGAACTTTGACTGATGCTTTTGTAATAAAGTATATAAGCTAAAATGAAAAGAGCCATAAAGGGCAAGATATCAGTAACATAAATCCATAAGTTGGTGCCGTTGTCAACAGTTACAGCCCATGAAGCAAATGACTTCAAAAATAAAGAATTGACAACCTTTTTTGGCTGTCCAAGTTCAATACCAAATCTTAGAAGAGGAACCACCAGAACAAAAAGAATTCATTCAAGAAGCATATTTTTTTTACTATTGCATGAAGTAATTAAAGCATTCTGATGAGGTTGAGATTTTGACTAATTTAGGGCTTTGTTTTGATAGTTTTACTGTCCTCAAATGCCTAATTTATCCTCTAAACTAATGTTAAAGTGCTGATTTGCAGTTATGAAGGCTAAGGAGTAAAACAAGGACACTACCGGGCAAAAAGGATCAAACAAGTTAAAGAAGTGAAGAAAAGCGATCCTGGTGATCGCCAAGACCATTCGGTGATTCACCGAGTGGCTCTTTAGCTCTCCCAAAGCTCTAGCGTGCCAGCCCTAGGGGGAACCAACTTGGTGACATAAATGGGCAGTCGGTGGATCGTCGAACGACTCCGCGATAGCAACCTTGATCGCCTAAAGTCACAGATACCTGAAGTCTAATGGCCAATGAAAACCGACAATCGAATGGAGTTAAGGGCAGATCGCCGACCTGGTTGGCAAGGTCCGACTTACTTCGTCTAATGGACCTGAAGGCCAAAAATTGGGAAACTATAAATTGAAATTTAAACAGAAGAAAAAAGGTGTTTGTCAAACCTCGAGGCTAGCCCCTTGACGTAAACACGGTACCTAGGATCACGAGTGACCCCAAGCTAACTCTGAGCTGGCATATCATAAGCAAACTGAACAAATCTATGAATAGATAAACTAATGCAGAAACGAAATCATGAAATAACTAAAATGATGGGGACTACCCAATACTGTCTGAATATATTAGACTGAGTGTAATGACAATTGAAATATCAAACTCAAACTAAAACTAAAACTAAAACTGAATCTGTCATTGTCTGAATGAAGTATCTAACTGACAAGAGCTGCTGGGACATGCCCCCAGCTAACAGTAATACCCCAGAATTTTTTTGAGCTAAGACTCGAACCATCCTTCGTAGTGAGTAAGTTTTTAGCAAGGAATTTAAAATTTTCCTAAATTTTAAGGTCACTATATGTAGCCTTGAGTTCCAAAAAGAACTAAATTGGAAATAGCAAAATCTGAAATTTTGCAAGTTATGTTTAAGTTATGAGTTTTAGGTCAACTTCAAACGACCATTGCCTTCAGTACATGATGATTAAGGTGGTCCATAAGATATCAAATGAAAGATATTTGAATTATATTTCCAATGCCACCGAGTTTGCTAAGTTTTGAGGTCGGATGAGTAAGATGTGACCTTTTGAAGTCAAGTTGTCCAGTTAAGGAAAGTTGTCCGAAAATAATAAAGGGTATTTTGGTCTTTTCCTTACCCAATCAGATTTAATTCATTTTTAGTAAGATTTTAAGGGTATAATCCTATTCAGTTTTATAATCCTATTCAGTTTTATAATCCTAATAAATGCCTAGGGTTTTAGTTGAGAGTTCAATAAGAGAAAAGAAGAGGAAAGAGGAGAGAAGAGGAAAAGATCAAGGCGTTTGTCGAGGTTCTTGAGTTTTGTTACGAATTTTCGCCATAGGCTTGATCCCTAAGAGGTATGTAAGCTTCCATAGTGTTGGGTTCATTCATCCACGCGCCAATCATGTTAGTTTTAGCATTAAATTTGTTCTAGACAATTGAAGGTTTGATGTTCTTGAATTGTGTTCTTGAAATTGGCTTTCGTTCTTGAGTTTTGATGAGATTGATGAGTTCTTGAGGAAATCATGTCAAGTTTAGAGTTGGGTTTGATTAGATTCTTGTGTACATGTATTGGGTATCTGAATCTAAAGAGAAATTGAGAAAAAGAATTGAATCTAGGCGAATGGGGTTAGAAAACGAGGAAGAAAAAGTCGAGCAGAAAATTAGTACCAGGTCCGCGACGCGGACCTGTTCCTCAGAAAGTGAATTTTTTCATCGCGGACCCCACTGTCTCAAAAATTATTCTGACCAAACATTATAATTCATCTCCGAATCGTGGACTTGCTCTCCAGACAGTGTTTTTCAGCCGTTTCTCATAATTAACTATCTAAAAACACTCCTAAACATCACGAGATCTTTCCTATCACAAATCACAATCTTGAATTCATAAATCAAATTCAAGGTAGAGTTGAGAGTTAAGCCTTGAGTGTTCTTTCGAACATTTTGAGAAAGTCCATTTTGAGTCATTTTGAGGAGTCTTCTACAATTTCTAATAACTTGTTTCAAGACTCAAGCAAGTGAGTATGAGAATGAGGAGAATGTATTCATAAGTCTACTTTATCATCACGAGATCCTTCATATCATGAACCATAACTCTTGAATTCATAATTCACATTCAAGAGAGAGTTAAGAGTAGAGTCAAGAAAGTCTTTGAGTTCAATTGTGAATCCTTTGGGATCAACTATTGATTTGAGCTAAGTTATGAGGAAGTAATTATGAGAATGAGAAGAGTTGTATACATGAGTTCCATAATGTTTTTTAGACCCTTGAGTCGAGTCGTTCATGCTCATAAATTCCGCATGAACTCCATACATTGAGTGTCTTCGAGTGGAGTAGCATCTTCGAGTTCTAAGTCTTTGAGCATTGAGTCCTAATTCTTTGAGATTTTATTCCTAATCATGGGACATTTACATATTACCCATGGATTCCATGAGTTGAGTTGTTCATGCCCATAATTCTGCATGAACCCTATGAGTTGAACATTCTTGAGATGAGTAGTATCCTGAAGTCCATGAGTTGAGTTGTCCATGAGTTGAGTTGTCTATGTCCATAATTCCACATGAATGCTTTGAGTTGAGCATTCTTAAAATGAATAGTATCATTGAAGTTCTTAGTTCCAAGTATTGAGTTCTATCTATGGTTATTGAAAACCTTGAATTGAGTCGTTCACTCCCATAATTCGGCATGAACCCCATCTTAAGAAGTCTTTTACAAATGCTTTAAACTTGTTTTAAGATTTGAGTTTTGAGTTGAGTAAAGAGTGAAGTTCATTTCTTCAAAAGAGTATATGGGGACTATGTATTCCCAAAGAGTAAAATGTTTTTCACATTTAAACAAGAAAGGAAACTGAGATTTCCAAAAGAGCCTTTGAGCTAGTTTTTAGTAAAAAATAAATGCTTTCACAATTAAGCAAGAGAGGAAACACTGATTTCCAAGAGAGGCTTCGGGCTAGTTTTTGAGTAATTATCTCAACCCACAGAGTTATGTTTTTAAACATATGAGCTAGCATATTTTGAGAGTAGTATTGAGCACCAATAAGGGGGAGAGTTCAGATAACTCCCAACCCCCATAAACCGTGTAGCCAACATGGGTAGAAAAGGGTCATACTTTTGAGATGATTCCTTAGTGTTTTTTAGCATAGACTAGTGGACCCACTTAGTAGTTAGGTTCTATACCCCCGACAAGGTATAGGACGGCCCTAGCAGCGTGAGGCAAAATGATGTATCATCACATAGTTCATAGTGATGGTTGTTGGTTAGAGAACCTCCCACAGTTATATATTGTATTCTTATATACATAGAGTTTACCTTGTATTTTCATATACAAGCCGATTTTATCCTGTATCCTTGCATACAAAAAAAGTTATTTTGTATTTTTCAATACATTGAGTTGAGTATCCAGAGTTTGAGTACCAAGAGTCGAGTGTCTTATTATTGAGTTGAGCCTTATTTTACTGAGTTGAATATTTTATCTTTCAGTTGAGTATCTTATTTCTGAGTTAAGTTAGTTGAGTGAGTTGAGAAGAGATAAGTATGTTTCCATTTCATCAAGTTCAAGCTTATGTTTATGCTATAAAATTCTCCTTACATGCTCGTACACTCCACGTACTGAGCAATTTTCATGATGTAGATACATATATTCAGGATCAAGTATAGGAGCTTCGTTGATACCACATGAAGTTCGAGTTAGCTATGGTTGTTGCTCCTCAATATACACGCAAGTGTACGTGGTCGCACAAGTAGTATAAATTCTTAAAGAAACGAGTTATCGTTCCCAAGGGACTTATGATCAACTTATATTCACTTAATACTACAACTAAAAATAAAAAGTAACCTTTTCAAGAGTTGATGATTTATTGTTTAACTACTAATAATTATGCACTAAATGAAAGTAACTAATTGTGAACGACTTTGATATAATGTTTCAAGCAAGTTAAAAGAAATTCCAGGGATGCAACATGTATTGAATCTCATGCATCATATTATTGGCTTAGAACTAGTTTCGATTGTCAAGTTACTGGTTTACAGGGTTGATGATATGATCCGGGTTATAAGCCTCTCGTCGCCTACCCCAGTTAGCTATCTAACTACATCGTTGAGCAGGGATAAATAGACTAACTGGCGAGCATTTATATTTCATCCTATTTCGTAACCAAGCAAGGTGTTCTTCTGGGAGTCACTCCTGAACACTAATCACCTCAATCTAATGGGTGGACCGAGCTCTCTATATTCTCTGGTCTATCTAATCCCTCATCTCTCGATTTTAAGATTAGACAATATATTTATCTCTAGATGGATAGTCAAGAAATACTAAAACAAGAATATAAAAGTAACTTATAATGACAACCAAGAATTAATAATAATAGCCTTTAATAATCAACAATTCATTCGTAGCTACAGCCTTAGAACTAGGGCGCTTTGCCACTCATGCTGCTAAAAAAACCACAAAATACAATTGTTCATGCGATTTCCGAAAAATAGAAGAGTTAAAAGATCAAAACCTATTACAAACGTGAATACTTGCTCTTGCACACCCAATAAAAGTTGAACCCCCAACAATAGAACCCAAGGGATCTATTTATAAGTTTAGGAAAATTGGAGACAACATCTACTTCAACTAGGACTCCTTTTTAACACAACTTAAGCTTGAAAAATCGGGACTCCCTTGGCGTGTCGCGCCTCTGATCGCCCCAAGAACATGCTCCAGCTATATCAGTGCTGGCGCACCGCGCCTCTCAACGCACCTGAGAAAGGGCCCAAAATGTTAGGCCTTGGCGCGTCGCACCTCTCAACGTGCCTGAGAATGCTCTCTGAATGTTGGCCCTTGGCGCCTCACGCCTCTCAGCGCGCCTGGCCCTGGGGCCTTCATCCTTAGCCGCTTTTCATGCTCTTTTGCATCTCTTTTCTTCAAGTTGACTCCAATTCCCTTGAGAGTTCCTGAAACAACTAATCATGTGTGTAAGTGCACAATCATCACAAGTTACACAAAAAATTAAGCTAATGACTAGAGATCATTCTTCAATCTCATCGATTCATGGGCACATATTGACAACTTAGGCATATAAATATGCCTAAGGCCACCACCCCACACTTAATATTTTGTTTGTCCTCAATCAATCTCTAGACATTCAACTCTTTTTCACAACCCTTGGACTTATCAACCCACCTCAAAATCAACCAAACATTTTCAATCATGATCTTGTAGTTCACGATGGATGCAACAATTCACAACATTTACACCAAGTACAACACATGCTCAAAAAATGACCCTTTTATTATTTTTTCGGGCTAATGCAAACTCATACAAACACACCAATTAGATAATCCTACACATGCCATGAATGCCTCACTTGTTTATGTTTAGTAAAGCTTTTCACTCAAGCAATTTGCAATATCAACAAGGCCTATTTTTCAAACAATCAACTCACCCTCACAAAAGAAGTTCTTACTTTTCTCAACATACCATAAGCTTGCCAATAGTGTATTATTACTTTCACACATATTTCTCAAGGAATCAAGAGGACTTTCATTTGGTTGTAATATCGGCTTAGGGTAAGGGAGGGAATATGTAGGAATCATTTTAGTGAATACACCTCCCTAATGCACATGTCATTATTTTTCCAACAATCTCTTTTACATCCTTTCTTTCCTCCTAGTATACACTTCATGACTATTTACCCCTTTTGTTGCTCCATATTTGCCTTTTATTTCTTTTTCATCATTTTTTTTAGCCTTTTTTTTAAATACCTTTGCACTAGCCATTCAAACTTCAGATTTTAACATTCGAGTAAGGTACACATTATCCTTGTTAGGATCAGGGCGAATGTCTCGAGCATAGTTCTAAATTAGCCACCCTCAATTTTAGTCGAGGTGCACATTGTCACTAAGAACTAGGGCCAAAACAATTTTTTTTCCACACAATGTAGCAATTCACCCTTAGCCATATCAACCAACATTTTCCAACCCTTCTTCTTAACATAGTGCATTAATGATTTTCATAGGATCAAAAGACTTGGTATCAAACAACGGGTTTCGGCTTATCACGTGGTTTATTAATAAAGAAGGCTAAAGTCACAATGGGGGATCACTAGGGATAAATTTACTGGTAGGCATACAATAAAAGTTAAGAATTGGCTATTTCAAAGAAACGCCTTAATCACATTCCCTAAGTCATACAAACTACTAATTCAACACACACAAGGAAAGTTCTAGATATCAAGTTAAGAAAGAACCAATCAATTCTCACAACACATGACATTATGACACATATAAGGATATATCAACTAACATGCTCATACAAGTTGCATTACGGTATTACTACACAATTAAAACCATTTTCATTTTATTTCAAGTCAAGCTAAAGAACACATGCTAATTACAAGGTCAACCATCTATTGCATTTTTTCAAATATGACTACCCATGACGTTTGGCTAACTTTTATCCATCAATCATGAGCATGTTGGTATTGTAGAAGATGTTAGTGCATGACAAGTGGAATGAAAATCTAATGTCTGATGTTTTTACTGAGGAAGTTTGTGACGAGGTGCGTTTAATCTTGGGATATCTTCAAGTTTCAGAAAATAGCGATAAACCTAATTGGTGGATGCCTAATAGCAAAGGGAGGTTTACAGTTGGAAACATCATTAGACAAAGAAATAATGAGCAGAAGGATATCATGAACATTTGAGATAAATGAATCCCTTTTAGAGTTTCATATTCCTTCGATGGAGCATTTGATTCGAGAGAGTACCTATTGGGGAAGTTTTGTTAGGAGCAGAATTGCAAACTCTGTTGAATGTTATTTTTGTTCTGACAGTGTACAAGAAACATTTGATCATTTATTTGTTTCTTGTGCTGATTCTATTTTTCTATGCAATATGTTTGCGAGTAGTTGGGATTCATGGTCCATTTATGCATTTGAAACAAACAATGAGTAAATGGTGGGTTTTGATTGTGTTGTTAAATTTAAATCATTATACAAAGCATTACTGGTGTTTATCATTTGGAAAATATGAAAAAAGAAGGAATGCAATCAAACATGAAAAAAAAAGACCAGAAATGAGATGATTAGAGAAATTAATATGAATATCTATTTATTATCTACTTATAGATATCCTTGGTTGTCTGATATCGCTAACAATTGTCCCTGAATGTTTCTGTTATTTGAAGCTTATACACCATTAATTATCAGCAAAGTGGTGAGATGGAATTGATTAGATGTAGGGGGTTTTCAAGTGTAACTCTGATGATCCTAGCAGAGGCAATTTGGATGTAAGCTACAATGCTTTTGTGTTAGAATTTTTAATGGTGCTGAAACTAGAAGTTTTAGGGTTTGAATTGCATTGGAGGCAATCAATAGTTAAGACATTCATAATAAAATTATTGTACTGCATTCGTCATAATTTTCTTCCTTTAACTAAAGAGACATATTCCCTCATCAAGACGATTCTTAATGGGATCTGGAAAGTCCTATGGTTAATTTCTATTAACAAAAGGTGGATTAGAGATGTTATGAAAGATAAGGTGGTGGAAATCAAACATGTCACGTCTACAGAGAAGGGAACAAACAGGTTGATTTTTAACCAATCATATTTTCAATTTTGCGGGTATAAAGCTAATCCAATTTAATTTTATATAGGAGCTACCATCACAAGCACGAACTATACTACAATTAGACAAGCAAAATTTTCCGCAATTAAGGATAAGGAAGTGTCAAAATGTCAAGCTCTACATTTCAATCACAAATTAAAAGCATAAAATGGAGCAATCACTATAGAGCAACATTTCATATGTCTAAGCTAACAAAAAGGAACAACACGGAACATAAAATCACAAGGAAGCATGTGTATAGAAATAACGAGAAAGGGGTCTCTTAGATTATGTGTTTGATTGGATCTATGGTACTTAAGTTGGGACGTGTGGTTATTAGACTAAAATAACGATCTTACTTGGTAATTTTATGGATTTGTTGCAGTGGTATCAACTCCTTAGAAAAGCTCTAAACGCCAAAAGTATTGAAAAATCGAAAAAATGAGCTTGAGGTCATTACAAATATTTGTCTTGCTAAGTTTTAAATAAAATTAATCAAAAATAAAGTTTTCATTCTAAGTTGCTCAAAAGTCTAAATTTGACTAGTCTATATAGATAATAATTTAATTCAAAGGATTCGATATGTACAATTGACTTGATGATTGATGGTTCTTTGTCCATAAGCTTGGAAAAGGGAAACACATGTACAGTTCAACACATAGTTCTTTGACCTATTTGCATAGATATAGTGGACTATAGTAGAAGATATCTTTAACTATGATTGCAATAGTCTATATTGATAGTAATTTGATTCAAATGTGAAGACTTTAAAGAAGAAGCAAACATGAAAAGAATATGAACTTGTCCAAATTAGTAAAAGAAAGAGAAGTTGTAAATGGGAAAGGAAGGAATCAAAGACTTGCAAAATTAGCTGACCTTTCAAAAGGTCACCTCAACCAATAATTATTAGTACTAACTAACAAAAGAAAGCATATACAAAAAT
Organism: Solanum piurae; assembly: GCA_029582685.1. Taxonomy (NCBI): domain Eukaryota; kingdom Viridiplantae; phylum Streptophyta; class Magnoliopsida; order Solanales; family Solanaceae; genus Solanum; species Solanum piurae. The sequence goes on from JAJOOO010019796.1 coordinate 14,632, forward strand.
CTCTCCCTAAATAAAATTCTTTAAAAGATCACACCATAAATGTTATTATGTTATGTATAAGAAAAAAAATCTTCTATTTATAAAAATTGAAAACTTCTCATCAAAAAGAAAAAAATTTAATCAAATATGAGAAAGATCTTTTCGATAAAAATAAAGAGTTTCACCAAGAAAGATAATTAGGCTTTTGTTACTTTCTAGTGAAAGAAGAGAATATAGAATTGATTTAAGGGTATGTACATTGTATGATAAGAGTCAAACGAAATCAAATACAAAAATGTGAACTCAATTCCTTGTGTTCACGAAACAAGCATAATCAATTTTGTAGGACAAAGCTATATATAACATGTTGTTTATCTGTAGAAAACTTTTGAATTTTATGGTAATATGTATAATATATCAAAATGCTCTTTAATCTTGAAGGTCTTAAACATCACGTGATTGTTTTTTTTAAGAAATTAGTCATTTGATCATATGATGGGAATTTAGACTTGACTCCGACCTGTATATTTATCAAAAATCATAATTACACGGAGGAGGACATAAACCATGTTGTGAGTCTGGATTTATCTAGTATGATCCATTTTAGGCATGCACTTCATACCTTCACATGTGAAGATATGGCTGTCACATGGCTTTTCATATATTGTATCACTCTTTCTTCTCACAGAGCCTCCATTTCACGTAGTTAATAAAAAAAATTAAGACAGTGCGTAGAACGACTCAAGCATCAAGTATATTCACTTATAAATAAAAATATAATATTATTGTTGTTATTATTCCCGTGTTCCCAACAATTATACCTTGTAAATTTACGATACTTGGACAAAAATACTATAGAGTTAGAGGTGTAAATATAGTTACTGAAAGTTTCATAAAAAGTTAGACATTTAACTACTTGATCAAAAATATTTACAAGAACTATGTATGAATTCCAACTATAAAATACTTATGTAGAAATAATTATACAATACATATGATAGTAGAGCCGACAGTAAATGCCTTGTGGAACAGTATAAGTGTGACTGTGCAAGTAAGTTGATCCGAATATCAATATTATGAAAATTCATGTTCAATCATAAATTGAGATGGAAAGAATATTATTAAATATTTAGATATCGACAATCTTACCAAGTTTATGATAACAAATCACCTCACACTGGCAAGTTTCTTTGAAAAATTGAATGTGATAATAACAGTAAAGATAGCTCCAATTTTGGTATTTGTTCTTATTAAACACGTGCTGCAATCTCTACATATTCACTTATTGTCTGCTATAGACCCCCAAAAAGAAATATTTGACGAAGTCGAAAGACATATGGCTAGATTCTTTTGGGGTTCTTTAGAGGGTAAACAAAAATATCACTGGAGTGCTTGGGACAAGATGGCTTATCCAACTAATGAAGGAGACTTGGGACTTAGGAGACTTCAGGATGTTAGTGAAAGCTTGAATATGAAAAGATGGTGGAAGTTCAGAACCACATACTCTCTATGGTCCAAGTTTCTCAATGCCAAATATTGTAGGTTCATATCTCCTATTGCTAAGCCGATTATGCCTACTCAATCTCTCATCTGGAAAAAAATGCTTAGAAGTAGAGATAAGATGGAAGAAAGGATTTCGTGGAAGATTAATTGTGGAAATACCAATCTTTGGTGGGCTAATTGGACTAACATGGGAGCGATGACTCATATTATTAACCTCCAGGATCCTCCTATGAATTCTAAAGTTGTTGATATTATAAATAATGGGGTAGGGAATATTGAACATATGCATTTTCCAGAGTTCTTAGCCGAGCACATTCTTTCATTGAAAATAGGGGAGCAGGACACAACGGACATTGCTATTTGGACTCCTAACAACAAAGGAACTTTCTCAACTTCTACTGCATGGAACTTAGCAAGGCAGAGAAAAGAAAAGTCCCCTTTACTTACGAGAATCTGGAATAAGTTTATACCATTTAAGATGTCTTTTTTTTGTGGAAGCTCCTGAAAAATAAATTGCCTTTTGACGACATCCTTCCCAAATTCAAGAAGAATTTAGTATCCAAATGCTTTTGTTGTAGAATCCCTCAAAGTGAAACAATTCACCATACTTTCATGGGCGGGGAAATCGCTAGCATTCTGTGGAAGCACTTCGGCAGCCCCATTGCTATCGTTTGGGAAGATATTCCTATCCGAGTATTTCTAAAAAATTGGTGGAGCCTCAAGCCTTATAATTCCATTCACCAAATATTCTTACAAACCACACACCTATTGTAGTTTGTTGGGAAATTTGGAAAACTATATGTGCAGAAAGGTATGGCAAGACCAAATGCTCAATTAAAAGGATTAGGTACCAAATCTGATCACATATGAAATGGATTTTGTGCAAGTTTATGCCCGATAAGAGTTGGGGGTCGGATTGGTTTTACATTTGCAATCAAATGATAATTCTAGTACCAAGATTGACTACGCGATGGTAAAGTGGGACAAGCCTAAATGGCCATGCTTTAAGTTAAATAAGGATGGCAACAAGATGCAAAATAGTCCAGCAGGGGCAGGAAGTATTTGTAGAGATTATCATGGAAATATTGTCATGGCTTTCTCATCTTCCTTGGGTAATGACAGTAGCAATACAGCTGAAGCCAAGGCTGCTCTTTATGGGCTGAAATTGGTGTGTTCAAAATGGTATTAATAACCTTATCGTGGAAGGAGATTCTATGTTAATTATCGACATGATAAAAGGCAAAGTTCTTCCACCTTGGCACTTGAAAGATACTATCACCGAAGCTCAAAAGTTGGCTCAAAAGTTGGCGCAAAAGATCAATTGTCAGTTCCAACAATATTGCTATCGAGAGGCTAATCAAGTTGCAGATGCATTGGCCAAATGGAGCATCCACCATCAAGACCACAATTTCTTTACCTTGGAGGATTTACCCCAAACTGCGAGAGGCCCTTACAAAATGGATCAAGCACAAATGCTTTCGCTAAGATTCAAGCACAAGAAGCTTACTTTTTCGTAACTAAAATCCTTGTAAATAACTAGCTGCTAGTTGTTATTTTTTGGAACTTAAGTTTAGGTTCATGTTTATTTTGCAGCTATGATTTTGGAGGCAAAGATAAAACTCTCCACCTCCTTCCAGGGCAGACTTAACAACATTGGGGGCCTAAAGCGAAACTTAAGAGAGGGGTCCTAATATTTTATTTTTTTCATCATATATACTTTTATTTAAAATATATTTTTCTAGCTATTTTAGATGCAAAGTCATTAAGTATTGTTTTATAATCAATCTGTTTTAATAATTCTTTTTCAAATGATAATATAGCTAATTCATTCAATCTCTCTTGAGACATTGTTGATCTTAAAGAAGATTTAATCAATTTTTATTTCGAAAAAAAATCGGTTGAAGCAACGGTTACAGGAACTGTTAACATTATCCTATAAGCAATATGTGTTTTTGAAAAAGAATCAAGTCTTTTTATTTGTTTGAGTATTTTCATTAGATCATTATCTTCTACTTGTATTATTTCTCTTAACACTTTTAATTTAAAAAACAAATCTAAACCATCAATATTAGAATAACTATTATGGGTTAAAGAAAGTTCAAGGTTAAGACAATATTTTAAAAAAAAATTCATCATCTAATAATTTCAATATTTTACCACTAAATAAGAAATCAAAAATATTCTTATATGCTTCAATTGATTCAAATTTATTTTGAAGTATAAAAAATACTTTGATCTACTCTACATAAATAAAGTAATCAACTCTAAAGATTCTTCAGGAGACTTAGTGATTTTCTTATTTATATTTTCATCAAATTATTTCTTAAGAAAATCAGGTTTATATTCATCACATATGTAATTTTCTTAGTAGAAATCATAACACTCATAGTACACATAATTTTTTTCTTAAATAACATATATAAGTAATTGTTTTTTTTAAAATGGGGTCCCCCAAAAATATGGGGCCCCAAGCAATGACTTTAGTGGCCTAGGGGTTAAGACGCCCCTGCCTCCTTGTAAATTTTTGGTGCTGAATTTTGATATTAATACAACACCCAGGCTCTACTGGGAAATTGAATAAAAAAAATACAAATTTTCTCATAAAAACAAAATAAATGGGAATTATTGTCCATACTACTACTAGTGCTGTGACATGGGATAGGACTTATACATGATAAATGTTAATTAAATGTGATAGAGATATTGTGATTAACAATATTAATTTTTATGATATAGTTACATCAATGGAAGCTCCAATCCAAACAAGTAAAACTTTTGTAATCAAACATGACCCCAGTACTAATATAAGTTTCACTGATCTCTAGAAAGTTATGAATATGTTCGTTGAGTTCACAATCACTAAGAACAAATATTAATATCAACTAAATAAATAGTAGTACGAACTAGTAGTAGTTTAATTTAATAAAATAGTTACTTTTTCAACCCCCGACAGTGACATCAAAAATTTATTGCTCCATAGCGGTCGCACAAATATATATGTGATCACCAAGTAATAAAGTCAGTGACTAATTTGAGTGTCGAATCCACGTATACTTGTTATTACTTCCTTTATCCGTAATTACTTGTTTACTTTTCATTTTTTTACTTGTCCGTTTTGACAAATCAAGAAAGGACAAATTCATTTTACATACTCTAGCTTCAATTAATTACTTTGAAAAAGATAAAACTTTTTGAAAATATTAATTTTTTTTTATTCATCCACTTCATAATGAGCTTAACAACCTCACCAAGATTATCAGGAAATAATATATGAAATGCAATGATCCAAGGCAAGCAGTACAAACACACACTCCAGCTGTTATTTAGACATGATTGGGACGGGTCTCGCGAGGTCCATATACCAAACATGAACTTCATTCACGTGCTAGTGGGAACGATCTCAATGTACTCTCATCTCAAGTCAGCACAAACTATCCTATATGCCAGTACGGGGTTTCAACGTACGTACTATCAAGTTCCTTATTAATACTTACTCAAGACTATTTTCCCTTAGGCTTTATATCACTCCACCGGAAACCATTTCCCTTGGGCAAAACCATATAAATCAACAAGTGTAACCATTTCCCTTTGGTGGGAGTGCTTTACCCTTAACCAGAGGTCTCGGGATCGAGCCCTGGGTATGGAGAAAATCATGTTGGGGGCGCCACCCCCGAATGGGCCTGCAGTGCGCGATCCGGATTTAGTCGGAGCTCCAATGTGGGTTCCAGACACCAGGTGGAAAACCCAAAAAAAAAAAAGATCGTATGAAAGCATAAATTTCATATGCACATACAACATGTATTTTATTCATATCCTTCTGATTGAACACATACTAAAAACTCTTATATGATCTGTTAATATATCCACGTGAACACCATAAAGATAGTGTCTCCAAATCTTCAAGACAAACACTACTGCTGCCAACTCAAGGTCATGAGTCAGATAATTCTTCTCATGAACTTTGAGCTGCCTGAAAGTATAAGCTATGACGTTACCATGTTCTATCAACACACAACGAAAGCTAATTCTGTAAGCATCACAATAAACCACAAACTCATCTGACCCCTGTAGTAGAGTCAAAATTGGAGCAAAAGCAAGTCAAGTCTTTAACTCCTGATAAATCTTCTCACAAGCTTCGTACAAATGAAATTTTACCTTTTATTGAGTCAATCTGGACATAGAAGAAGAAATAGAGGAAAATCCTTCAATGATCCATTTGTAATAAACAACTAAACCCAAGAAACTCTTAATATTTGAAGGAGAAAGGGGTCTAGGTCAGTTCTTAACTACTTTGGTCTTTTGAGAATCAATCTGAATGCCTTCTCCATAGATTGTATGACCAAGGAACGCTACTAGCCTCAACCAAAATTCACACTTTCTTAACTTAGAAAACAAATGTGGTCCTTAAGAATTCGCAAGACAATCCTCAAATGACATGGATGCTCATCCTCGCTCCAAGAATAGATAAGGATGTCATCTATGAAGACAATGAAAAATATATCCAAATACTGTATGAAAACCTTGTTCATCGGGTCCATAAAAGTTGCAGGAGCATTTTTTAGTCCAAAAGACGTAACTACAAATTCATTTTGACCATACCAAGTTCTAAAGGTTGTCTTCAGAATGTCAAATTCTTTGACTTTAAGCTAATGATAGCCTGATCTGAGGTTTATCTTTGAGAAGAAGCTGGAACTTTAAAGCTGGTCGAACAAGTCATCAATAATGGGAATAGGATACTTATTTTGAATTGTGATATTTTTCATTTGGCGATAATCGATAAACATCCTAAGAGAACCATCTTTCTTATGCACGAAGAGAACTGGAGCACCCCATGGAGAGATGTTGGGTCTGATGAAACCTTTATTTAGGAGGTCCACTCCTTAAGCTCAATTAATGGAGTCATTTTGTAAGGAGGAATTGATATTGGTTGGGTATCTTGAAGAAGGCCTATTTCCAAGTCGATTTCCCACTCGAGAGGGACTCTTGGAAGATCTACTACATGGACGGAATGAATGGTTGGGGTTTTAGAACTAGAATCCTTAATCCACACTAGATGGTAAATGCAATCCTTAGAAATTGTTTTTCTGGCCTTAAGGTAAGAGACAAACCGACCTATAGACATTGAGGTGCTACTCTACCACTCTATGACTAGTTCATTCAGAAACTGGAATTTAACAACTCTAGTTCTACGGTCGAATGAGGCATAACAATAATGTAACTAATACATGCTAAAGATATTATCAAAATCAAGCATGTCAAACTCTACTAGATCCACTATGGTGACTTTCTAAAATAATTGAGACTAGCGATTTCTATATACCCATTTAGTTAAGACTAACTCACCAACAGAGTAGAGACTAAAAAAAGTTCTAATAGGATTTTGGGACTGACATCAAAATTCAATGCAATATAACGAGTCACGAAACAAAGTGTGTCCCTTAGATCTAGCTAGTAAGGTATAAACAAACATCAAGTCGAAAGACACGTAACATACTAGTGAATACATCGGGGGAGTTTTCCTGATCTTGTTGAGTCTACAAAGCATAGGACATATTCTGGCAGTCTTCCACCTACACTAGACGAGGCACCTTGCTGAGTTTGGCAATCTGTTGGAGCTGTTAAAGGGTTGGTCCGAGTCTATTGGTGAATATCCTTGACCCTACTTGAGACCACTAGGCACTCCCTCAGTCAGTGATCCTGCTTTTCACATCCAAAGTAGCTGCCACTATCATCCATGAACACTTTTGGCAAACCCAAAAAGTACGATCACTAGTGACATTGCCTTGGAACTTAGGGCTTGACACCCTATCTCTATTCTCATATCTGAAATTAGGTACTGGTCACTAGAAGAGGATGGGACTAGACCTGAAAACTTTTAATGCAATTGAGAGTGATTGTCACCGCCTGATTTGGCTAAGAGTAGTCCACGCTATCTGTTCTAGCCCTCTTACTCTCCCTAACACTCTCTTTGACTTTCTCTTCTTCAATATGTTGAGCATGGGTCATCAATCTGTAAATGTCCATCTCTTTGATTAACATAACAACCCTGCATTTCTTGACCACAGTCTCAAAGACACCCGAAATAAACTTACTCATACGGGCCCTAGAATCGCCCACCATAGATTAAGCATACTTGGAGAGATGAGAGAATTTCAATGAATACTCCTTCACCAGCATCATGTTATCCTATTTCATCCTATTTCAGGTTGATAAACTTCTGGACCTTGATCTCCCCTAGCTCAAGTGAAACCTATCTAAAAATGCAGCCACTAACTTCTCCTAGTCTGCTGGGCCTACATCAACACCTCTATCATCCTTTTATTGCTTGTACCAAATCTAAGCTACTCCTTTCAACTGGTAAGCGGCTAAGTTTGCACTCTCCACTGATCTGACCCCCATAATCTGTGATCTTCTTATTTCCATCAATAAACTCGTGTGGATCCTCATCTACCTTAGAACCATAAAACTCTCAAGAATATATCTAAGTGAAGTCTTGGACCGTTGCTACAGTGGTATTCCTATTTGGGTTGACTAAGGCCACAACTTATTGATTGACCTAAGTGTTCATGGCCTGAGCTAGAACTTGAAAAGCAGCCATTAACTCATCATTGGAAACTTGCTCGTTCAAAGGGTCTGCTGGAGCTGGTGGTGGTTGATGGTCTTCATTCATGTTTTCTTGACGTAAGCACTTCTGGGAGTCATGGTTCTATAAACACATAGAGAATGAATTAAAACATAAGAAGGTTAAATAGAGTTAAACTCTATCGCACAACTAAGAGTATGAAATTAGTGAAGTATTTCCTAAAATGTTCCATAATCTCTCATCAATAAATGTAGCGCGCTTCACACCCATGAACCAAACTTTACTTAATGCGACTTTCAGACACCCTAGGACATTTGAAACTAATGCTCTCATATCAAATTTGTTACTACCTGAGACTACCGCCTAGTCGTAACATAGTGCTTAAAGTCAAAAGTGATCCCATGCTAATTCATAGTCTGGCATGACACATGATTATCATAAACAATAACTGAATGCAAAAACTAATGTTGAGAGATTTGAAGTGTAAAACTTAATACTCAAAGAGAAATCTTCTATTCATAACCCAAGTTGAAAATGTCTATCTAACTGTTTGTCTAAAGACTTTACTAAGAAGAGTTACTAGGACAATCTCCCATCTAACCCTCAATGTCTAATAATTGAAGTAAGGATAAAGGTGGTCCTCGAAAGATGAGGACTCGTCTATATTGATGTTGAGCTGACTGGAAACCATACTATTCTTGAGCTGGATATTGAGCGTCTGAATTTATATTATAAAATAAAATAGTGCAAAAAGTATGCGATCAGTACTTTGAATGTACTGAATATGTGAGGCATGCATGATAAGTCACTAAATTGAGCATGATAAAAAATATGAGATACTCAACTGAATTACATAAGCTGATGCAATGACCACGTAGTAAAACATGCACTAATAAATATTGGAACATCCTCATGGAAAATGGTTTAATATACCTTGCTAGGGTAAGGAGGCTAATCTAAGATAATGTGGTAGTACTAAGTTGATGTCCATAAAGGACTAAGGAGTAGGTCTTGTCTGACCGGTAACCCATATAATCCTACAATGGCACATAATTCTGGAACTTAGGGATTGCTAATAAAGGTCTCAGTCTTAACTGACGGGTGAACCTTCATTCCTTAATACATTCAATGCTAAGTAATTTTCCTAATTGAATGTACCTTGACAAACTAAGTAATACCGATAACTTAATAGCTCATAAATATTAAAATTGATATTGTCACAATCCAAAATCATTGGATCGTGCGGGCACCTATTCTAACATCTAGACGGGAGAACCCTTACCACCCAATTTAAAACTAACAACCCGCAGAAGTATAATAAAGTTCAGCTCATCACTTATTTAATTAAGAAAACAAATTGTCAACCTTAATAAAATATACGGTCTTCAAAAAATACCCGGATCACTTCCTAGGAACTAGTCTAAACAGGTACAAGAGCTTCTAAGAGAGTACAACATATGAAAAATAAGACACGGCTCCCACCATAGAAAGGAGAAGTAGAAGTTGTCGGAGATCATTGTTGTGTTCACCTATGAAACTAGACTATGCCAAGTGGCTTAGCAAGAGTAGTATCGGTACAAACAACTTATATTGGTAGACATCATCAGTCGACCAAATCCACCAGACATAATAACATGCAAATAATCAGAAGAAAACATAAGACTTAAACTATCCATTCCTGGCCCTTTAGCCATCACCCTTATTACCGAGTACCACCATCTTGGATTCACATAATATATCCCCAAGTGACCCACATCATTCTACTACCAACTCCTCCACTAAGAGTCATTTCACCTATCCAACTTACCATCGCCTAACCCTTCTATCACATAATGACTTCCCAAAACCACCACTTTGCTAACACCCGAATCTTTCATACTGAATTTATTCCTAATCTCAAATTCACCAACCAACTCTATTTTCCAGTAAAACTCTTAGCCATCACCCTTAACTCAACCCACATAAGTTTCGACACTTCCTCAAGTAACCCAGACTATCCTAGGATTCCTGAAACATCGTCTATGTTATCTAGCTTGAAATCCCAACCTACACAAGAACTACACCAGCTTTTAAATACACCAATTTAGTCACTCAGGGATCCAACACGTGATAAATAATATGTAATAATTAAATCGGTCAATTCACGGAACCAACACACAGAGGACAATCAAACATGTATAAGGCATGGTACTCGAGTCAATCGTTAGTAATTTGTATCGACGTGGTACCCGAGCCAACCATATAGATATCTTGTACCAGACGTGCTACTCGAGCCAATTGAATATGTATCAGGCTTGGTACTCGAGCCAACCAATATATATCATGTACCATGCGTGGTATTCGAACCAACCATTAGTATGTGCTAGGCGACCCAATCCAACTGACAATTACAATCACAACACATAAGTTCATACTTGTACACCAAAGTAAACACATTCATTGCATGAATTCATTGTATGTATTCATTGCACGAGATTGACACAAGCAGTTATTTCAGTTTACATAGCCAAACATTATACTGATAATACTAACAAAGTAGTTTGCAAGTATAAGTAACATAAACGAGAATCAAACAACTATCACCTACTCTAAAAGATTCCTTCCAATCTGCTTCCAGTACATAATTCGATTACCCACAAATCACCTCCCCCAAGATAACACCCAAAAATCATCATAAGGATCATATTAGTTAATCAAGTTCATTACCATCCCAAACAACAAGTAGCAACATATTAACCATCCAAATTTCGTGCCTGAAGGCCTAAACATGTAATCTCCTGACAACTTACAGGGTATTATGAAATTAAAGACATGTCTAATTATCCAGTTAAGTCTAGCCTACCAGGATGTCAAGCAATTATAGAAGAAATCTGAAACACGAGCTTCTTACTCCGTAAAGGCAAATCCTGACAGACTAGATCGTGATTCTGTGGTTTTGGCCTTCCTTACACTGAAAGGCCTTCCCTCTACTGTTCCCAAGCTTGGAGAAGCTTGGGAGGATTTTTGTAATAACCTATATAAAATTTTCAATGAAAAGTGAGAGGAAAAATAAAAGAATTTGTGTTTTCTAGGGTCTGGTTCCGTCATTCCTCTATAAAGGGGGCGCCATAGAGAGAAAATTCCCTCTATGACGGGATGACATCAACCTGGATCAAATTTAAATTCCATTTTATCGTGTCACTACAATTTAAATTGGTGGGGTATTTCAAAAGTTTTCAAGATTTCATGTTAGGTGCCTTTAAATAACTACAGAATAGGTTGTTATAGATACTGAACTGAAAGATAATTTATCTGAAAGCATCATATGTATGTAGAATTGGTAGACTGAATATTTAACTAATCATGATGAATAATCATACAATTTAGTTATCATAGTTTTAAGACATAGGTTTTCCCTATTTCGAGGGATCATAAGGATATCTATATATATTTATACTGAAATAATTAAAAACATGTAATTAAAATCGTTCATGAAGAATGATTGAGATAAAATGAAGAACATGATTTTCATATAAACCTAGTTTTTGTAGAAATAAATGATTGAAGAACTGGGTTATTTGGGACTCAATCGGTGAAAGGATACCCATTAATGAAATGTCACATACCTGGAGTGGAAGCCTTAACTTGAATCCTTGTACTGAGTCTTGAAGCTATGAAACCCTAGTTCTTGCTTGAGAGAAACCTTGAGAGTAAAAAAATTGATTTCTGAGTATTATGGCGTGAATGGTAGGGTTACGTCGATTAAATTTCCATTAAACCCACTTAGAATAGGCTAAAATGACATAGTATAGGGATTAAAAGATTGATAAAAGACCAAAATGATCCTGAAAGAAACCTGACATTAGCGGTTTTCACGAGGTCATCTATGATCCTTGGTTCCATCTACGGACCGTAGATCCCGTCCGTAGAAATCAGGCTAAATGTTTAAGTTTTTGAAGTTCATCTACAAGACCCATTTACTGTTTGTGGTTCCATCTACGAATCATAAATGTGGTCCATAAAAATCAGCAAGAACTGAATTTTAGAATTTGATTTCACGAGATCATCTACGACCCATAAAAGCATTTATGATTCGTGGTCCTTTCTTGTGATACTCTGACTAAAGTTCAATTCTTTGAAGTTGATCTATGACCCTCATCTACAACTCGTGGTTTCATCTACGGTCCGTAGATGTTGTTCGTGAATTACAGTTTCAACAAATTTTTCAACTTCTCAATCGAACTTGAATTTCTGAGTTATTACATGATGCCATTCTAATAAGTAGAACCAACACAAAATATAATCTGCATACAAATTTATAATATGAACTACAAATATTTGATTTTTAGAATTCTTGTAGCTTTTTAAAAAAAATGATATCTATTCTTTATGTGGAATATTAAATATTGCTTTATTAATTCTGTAACTCAATTTTTTACTCAGATTTTCATATAATTAAAGATTTAGGCTATATCTAAATTAATTGAATACTTACATACCAGCGTGAATTGTAGCCCACTCTTACAACGGAGTTTCATTGTCAAACAAAATGATATTGTTTCTCTTTAATAAGTGCGCTGAGTTATTTTTTGTGTTGCAAGAGGAATGACTAAATTGCATCTCATATAAAAGGAGAGGCAACTAAAGAGAAAAATTGATCATCAACTAACAAACACAAAGAGACATGTATTAAAGGATTAATTCACATTCAAATAGAAGAAGGGAGGAGGGTTGGAATATGGTTGCGTACTTGTGTATGGGAAAGGATGTTATGGAAGAATTTATAAACTTGTTCTATGTTTAGGTTTTATTCTTTGTATAAAAGTGTTTCTTGTTTTAATACTAGTATTACCCCTGACAGTAGTAACTGATCTGCTTAAATTGATATTATTCACCATTAGTAGAAGAACTGAAATCATTTACTTTAATTAATTAAAGATTAAGTATAACTAGTGAGGTATCATAGGGATTAAAATCAAAATAAGACTATAACACATGGGTGAAAATAATTATATACTCTATACTCTATGTTTTCATGTTGTAGTGATTTTTCCTTAAACATATAAATAAAAAAACAACTCTCATAGAAAATGACACTGCCATAAATAATTTATTAGATAATCATGCTTGAAATTGATAGGATAAAGATTTCATAGCACTAGGAGAGACAATTTTATCCATTTTTCAACATTGCTTTTACACTTTGTTACCTTCACATTTTTTAAATATATAAATGATAATTAGTGCAAATATTAGTTGAGGTCGTAAAAAACTAGTAGATGTAGAGATCAGTGATGATTTCATTTTAATATATTACTAGTGATTTATTTGACTTTATCGGTAAAATTATTGAAAATTTTACTTTTGCTTATTTTTTTAATAATAAAATTATAAAATCAAAGTTACATGACATATATGTCCACTAAATTCATGAGACCTACGCCTCACCCCATACCATATAAAAACACCTTCACTACGATTTTTTTTTCTTAACGACAATAAATATACACCTTAACTAAGAGTGCTAAAACCTTTATCGATATTAGTTAATTGTCATTAGATCCAATATTACTATAATCTTTAGATACATTTACAAAGAATGTTAATTATCACTAAAAATATATATATAGCAATAATAAAACTATTATCGTTAATTAATTACCGCAAATAAATTATTTTTAATGTAGTGCTTACCTCGCCTCTGCTTATCAAGTGGGTTTTCCGTAAAGAAAATTTCTGGCTAGCTAGAGGGAGA
>JAJOOO010019797.1:0-26537 GCA_029582685.1 Solanum piurae
TATATATATATATATATATATATATATATATATATATATATATATATATATATAAACACAAGATAATATCCAACATTCACAAAACCAAAACGACCAACACAACAATATCCACAAAAACAACCCAATAAAGATAGGTATGGAAATACCTCACCACACCAAATAAAAATAGCAGTTGTCCTCAAATGCAGAGAAATAAGAAAAAGTCTAAAAAGTAATGGAAATTGAGTAAAGAAAATCATTCTATCAGGCTAAGCCTGGGTGAAGTCTGCATGTCTATAACTCCATCTATCGATGCATCAGTGCCCGGATCAGCAATATCCCTGGCTCCATTAGAGCCACCATCGTCGTCTCTCTGAGGGAAGCTTGCACAACAGTCTCAACCATGGCACCCTCAAGGTCTGCCAAATCATCATTTATAAAATCATCACGGACACCGAGCTCCTCCTCATCAGTCTCCGCCTCAGACTCAACATCTGTGTCATCAGCCCTAACAACATCTCCGGTCGTAGTAGTCAGAGGAACCTCAGAACAGGCTAGAATATCAATGCTCGAGACCTCAGAAATCTCCACCGGTGGACTTCAGCTCGTCCACATCTCTTCTCAAACCAGCAACATCGGTCTTTAGGGCCGTCACAGTGGCAGAATCACCCCGACCCTACTCATAAGCCTCAACCCGCACCGTAAGGGCATCTAGAGCCAACCTATTGCTATCAATCAAATCTCGGTGCTGTCTCATCTCAGCCCTAATAGGAGCTAAGGCAGCATCAATAGCCCGCTCTATCATCCCAAGCACAGCGCACTACAACAAATATGATATCTAGCTATAAAATTATTAGCTACGACATCAAATTCGTCACCAATTATTCGCTTTTAGTGACAAAGTTTACTTTTTGTGCTTAAATATATTAGACACATATTTTTAGTGACAATACATAAAAATCCGTAGAAAAATTTTGTCCACTAATGTTTCCCACCAAAAAATAAATTGGCGCCATTTGTTAAGTAGTGTTAGTCACAGATTTAAAGTTATTTCGTGAAATATTATTTCATCACTAATAATGTATCTAATTCATGACAAATTATTTTTGTCTTAAAATTTAGTCATTTTTGGACACAAAAAAAATCATCTAAAAAAATATGTTGTTACAATATCGACAAATTATAGTTCATAGTTAAATATTATAAGTTTTAGCTATTAAAATTTAGATTTAAATATGACATTTATTTTCGTCACTAATAATATAAATAATTGGTGACAAAGATTTTATTGTCTCTTATCAATCTGTGATTTAGTGACAACAAAAAAATTGTCACAAAATATGTAAGGTGTTAAATAGCGACGACATAAAATTTGTAGTGAATAATACAACTATTTGGTATGAAAAAATTCATAGCTAAATACAATTTTTTTTTGCTACAATTGTTCATAATTACAAGTGACAACTTACAAAAAGAATAATACAAATGCTTCATAAGAAAAAGACAGAGTCCATTCGTTATTTGGTGAGGGAAAATATTAAAACCAACGAATTTGGTTGATTTTGTAAAAATGAAAAAGTTCAATTCATCAATTTTCTCAAATTATGCAATTTATCGTGAGTGGTGTACGATTCTACCACTAGATCGCTAATATTTGTTGGTTTAACACTTTTGTTTTTTCTTTGATACACTTTCATCGATAAAGACGATAGGAAGAATAATTTCTCAAGTCTTGGTACTATTTGTGTGCGTGTCTATTGATTTGTGATTGGTAAACTGCATAGACTAAGTCGGCTTATTTGTCTAAAAATATGTACATATTTTATGGTAATTCCACATACGTACGCAGAGCAACTATATAGAGATAACATCGACTTACAAACTTAGATTTTGCAAAGGTGTGAAATATTTCATGAATTTCTATTAACATTTTACATCAGTTTGAAAATTAAAATAAACTAAAAAATGAAAGCACAAATGAAAGAAATGAACCAACTAGGATTTCAAATATATTACGATGAAGTACTATAGTTACGGGTATCATTTTTTTCAAAACAATTGATTTACTGATCGAATTGAACCGATTATTCAAATTTTTTAACTTAAATTGAAAGGTTAATTTTATATAAATTTATAATTGTACTGAATATTTTTAAAATTTATAAAAATAAATAAATAAAATGCTAGAATCGTACTGAATATATTTAAATATATTTTTAAAAATATAATTTTAATTAAAATATAATCTACATTTGAATGAATTGTGGGTGGTAAATTTCATGCATTTGTGTATGTGTATAATAATCATATAATTATTATTTCTACAGAAGTTAAATTTCAAAGAAATGAATGAAGTTAAGAATAAAATAAAAATGAGAGACAAGAGATAGTTGATCAGATGGTAAGCACTCCTCACTTCCAACCTTAACGTTGTGAGTTCGAATCCCCAAGAAAGCATAATGTGGGAGCTCTTGGGGAGGGGTTTAAAAAAATTGAGATGGGAGATAATAGGAAAATTAATCTTTTTTATAATAATAAATTTGTCACTAATTAATACATTTAAGAACAAAATGATTTTTTGTATATAAAATAGCCATTAGTGACGAAATCAGATTTTGTTTAACTACGAAATACTTATAATTTTAGAGACAATAGATGTTGTCACTGATTGGAGTAAAATAATTAGCGACGATATAATTTGTCGGTAGTAAAAACCTTTTTAGTGACAAAGCATACTATTAACAACAACAAAAATATACTTTACGACAAATAATTTGTCACAAATGTTTAAGCATCTAGGGACGATTTTTCTTTTTGTACTTAATATAATACTTTTAGTGACGAAGCACTATATCATTTTTGTATACATTTAGCGACACACATTTAGTGATGACGAATTGACGAATTATTTTTCGTCTCACAAGATTTTTAGTGACGAAATATGATTTATAAATGATGAAATTATTTGTCCCTTATAATCAAATTTGTTGTAGTGGAGGCCTCTACCCAGGAGGCAAGCACATCAGCAAATTGGGCCAGATGGCCCATCTTGTACAACATGGCCTGGGTGATAGGGGGTCGGGAGGCAGCAACAATAGTTACAGAAGAAGAGGGAGGGGGTGCAGCAGTAGAATTAGGAGTGTCAAAATTTGAGGGACCAGATGTACCTATAGGCCCACCGGCTTGAGAGAGATTGATTGACTCAGTCGGCAACATATCAACATCAACCTCCGAGGATGTATCGACCGGTGCAGACCTCCTCCTGTCGGCCTCATCCCTCAAGTACTTGGCCTCTATACATCGGATGTCAGTAGAAGAGGTGAGTGTCACCTACACATCCGTCTTCTCAACTCTGGAACCCAGGCCCATCTACAAAGCTCGGTGATTAGTACCGGAAATGGGAGGGAGGTCTGACTCTGCTTGGCCCTCATGGCCATCTCTTGCTCACTGAGCAGTCCTAGATTTAGCCTCTGGCAATCCATAATCGACCCTAGACAGGCCGCCTTTGGATGGCGGAGAATGGATCATTTTGTGAGGGCATGATAGTGTTGTTGATGAACCCGGACTAGTATCAAGCAGCAATGTTGAGGTCCTTCTTTTCGATCAGTGCACCTGACTCGATCCACCTAGGAGTGACATCAGAGAGGAGGGGTGCCAGCCAACCCTTTAGATCCTCAAGGGTCTTCTTCCTGACCAAGTCAAGGTAGTCATGCATAAAATCCCGAGATCACTCAAGTACCACATTTATATCCGAGCTTCTGCACTTAACCTTCCGGCCTCGAACCATCACCTCATCAACTGGCTTAAACATGCTTGCCTTCTTCTTTCTTTTAGGGACTAGCTCCCTATAAGCAGAGTAAAACTCCCGGACCCAAGTAGGGATATAAGAGCCTCGGGGTGTTGTAAACACCTCAAATTTGTGGAACTTCAAGGTGTTCCATACCTCAGGATATCTGTCCACCACACAGTCGGTAGACAACCACTTCTCCTACAAAATGGTCCTTGAACCCTCATCTTTTAATCTGTTGAGTGATCGGGGAGGAGGACCCTGAACTGGTGGGGCCTTTCTGGAGTTGGAGCTGGATGAGGCGTAGGAGGCACCGGGATCCCAGACGGATCATTCATCGCTTTAGAGCATAGCTCCACTCTCCTAGCATGTAGGAGTTGGTCATCTTCCATCTCAAAAATGGATGTCAGAGAACTATCCTCAAGCTGACCCTCACTGTCGGAGGGAGTGAGGTATGTAGAGTAGATGCCCTCACTGTCGGAGCTCTCCTCCGCATGTGTCGACCTCACAAGGCCCTTTACCCCTCTTGGAGGAAGTTTAGTCATCGGGGCCCGGGAAGCAACAACTTCCTTATTTATAATTATTCCTCGTGCCCACTTCCTGGGTGGTTGATTTTTACCAGTGACTTTGGGTCAAGCCATACCTGCAAAATAATGTGGAAAACATTAGATGTAGTTAAGAAAATTTCAGTGTAACAGTTGCTGGAAGACTCGCCAAACCGACTGGTGAGTCGCCGAACACCTTTGTCGAACCAAGTCGGGCTTGCCGAAGGTTCCAAAATGAAATCTGCAAAAATGTAGGACAAGTCGGTGATGTCCAGGCCATTTAATGGATCACCGACACCTTTCGGCAAACTAGAAGTATCTCGTCGAAAATTACAGAATAAATTTAGAAATAAGGGGTGCAGATGGGTGATCAGAAGTTACTTCGGCGAGCTCAGGCATATCACCGAAAGTTACAGAACTCAGACTCACAAACTAGAGAATTAAAAGGTAATCTAGGGGATGTTAGGTGAACCGCCGAACCACTTGGCGAACTCGACACAGCTCGCTGAATAGCCTAACCTGCCAGTTTTGTACCCCAAACTTCAAAATCTAACTCGCAACCCACGAAAACAAAATTGAACACTCATATCATGCAATTCAACTAAGACCCATTCCCCTGGGGTACTCAAACTTCCCCCGTTTTGGCCAAAATTGGTCAATTGACGTCTCTTGCCCTTAATAATGATGTCAGCCGCTCTATCATTGGGCAAAATTTGACAATTAGCACAATTCGGGGTTACTCAAACTTCATACCGCTAGACCCACAACAATTTCAACACAACCCAATAATTTTAACAATCAACGACACGGGAATTTACTATTTAAGGCCAAATAATCATGATTTCAACTAAATACAGGCAAAAAAACTACCACATGATACACAAAACAATACCAAGTACAGATAACAACTATAAAACGATAATGCGTTTCATTATAACCAATTATAAAGCGAGGATAAAAAAACCAACCTTTTATGCCGAATATTTGAAAAGCTAGGCAGTAAAGAATCCAAAAATCCTCCCCGAGTCATAAATCACACACAAAATAGTAATAAAATTGCACTACGGAATCAAGTAAAACCGGATGTAAAAATTTAGAAGTCGAAAAGTATGAAAATGAAGAGATTTTGAATCTAAAAATAGTTTGGCCTTTAAAACTCTTCAGTTTGCGCGCCAGTCGGCGACCACGACTTACGTCGCTGACCCACTCGGTGATGCATCTAGTGGTACTTTAGCCCGCTGAGTTTTATAGAACTCCTAGAAAACAAGGTGGTCCCAACGACGATCCAAGTCACGCTCGCCAGCCTGTTCGGTGAGTCGCCGACTGGATCTTTGGCTTACCTAACTGCCCATTTCCCAAAATTTCAACTTTCTAACCTACACATTCAACACCTGTTATTCAGACAACAACATTAAAGACTTAAACACTTGGCTTGCCTCCCAAGAAGAGCCTTATTTAACGTCGTGGATACATTTTTTAAGGTTCATTTTTTGGGTTTGCCAAGGTATCACTTGGTAGACCCCATTTTGGCCTTCTGTTCAAATGAGATGAGATTTGACCCATTTGCATTTCCAATTGTCTGATGGACACTGAGTGAGAGGTGGTTGTCTAATTGAGTGTAAAGACGTCCTCTTTCATTTCTTTCAAAACTTTGTCCGACCCTTTCACCTTATTAAGAATGTGTGCAAGCATGTCTTCCGTGTCACCATCATGGGGTGGAACGTATCTTTCCTTGTCACCATCATGTTCCTTCCAATTATGCCCTATGGTCACGCCATTCTCTGTCACAGTATCTCCATCCATCATCCCTTTCTCTATTCCAACCTGGATTCCCGCCCGGCCTTGGATAGCTCGGATAGAAAACTCCTCCTTAATTTGCAAGGAAATTCAGTTCTACACTATATAGAGCCTCAAAGTGTGCTTCCTCAGAGTTTACTCCACTAAAACCAACAACATTTACACTTTTCAACCCACAACCCATCATATTTTTCGATAAAATATCCAGCTGGGTCATTATTTTGGCCATATTTTGTTGTCGCTCATTGTCCTTCTCAATCTGGTCTTTTTTCATCCTAAAGGTTAGAGGAGACACATGTTCCTCTCGAGTGTACTATGCCTAGTTAATTTTGGTCATCCCATCGAGGAGATTAGATGCTATTTCGAAAGGCTGTTATATTATACCCCCTGGAACAAGTTGATCAGCAACACATTTGTTCACCGAGTCAAGACTCCTATAGAATTGTTGTAACAACACGTTGTTTGGAAGCCCGTGAGTCGGACATTGAAGTAACAACTTCTGAAATCTTAGCCACGTCTCATGGATTGGTTCACCCTCCAAATGTTTGAAGCCCTGAATATTATCTCTTAATGCCATCAACCTTGAAGGAGGAAAGAACTTTACAAAGAATACCACAGTAAGTTTATCCCAAGTGGTAATGGAGTTCCTTGGTAGACCAGCTAACCACTTGGTAGCTTCCCCATCAAAAAATAAGGGAACAACCGGAGACAAACTGATTCTTGAGAGATGTTTTTGAATGAGAACGGACCACATACGTCTACAAAATTCCGAATATGCTCATGGGGATCCTCATGAGCTAGCCCTCCATATAATCCTTTCATTTGCAAGAGTTGCAACATCGTGCTAGTAATGTGGAAGACAACATTCCCCTCAACTGGAGGAAAACATATAGCACCAACACCACCCAATTGACTCGGGTCATTGGCATCATTCAGATTTCTGATGTCATCTTGGTATCCAAGATGTTTACCGTTACTTTCATTCACACTCATCTCGTCCTCTGTTCAAACACAGCCAACAACAAACACAAAACAGGGTAAGTCGATTTAACTACAACACAAGATGATCACAACCCAAACTTCAATAAGAGAATTTTAAACACCACTCCCCAGCGGCGGCGCCATTTTTTATAAACATTCAACTACACCTCATCCAATTCTATGTGTAGGCGATCGTAATCTAGTATAAAACCCAACAAAGAGTTAGGGTGAAACCCACATGGAGTGGTACAAGTTCGAATTCAATTATGAAGTTATAAATGTGATATAATCGATTATAGGAATAAAAATTATCAAAAACATTTAGATAAAATGAAAGGGGTGACACAAATGTCAAACAATTGCGAAAACAGGGGAAACAATAAGTAGAGAGAAATTCTTGGGGATGTGATCGATTATAGGCTAATTTTGCTATATGGGTGATTGGAAATAACAATTGCCAAATCTCAGTAGGTAGGCTAGACTATAGATGCAATAGTTTTCTCTCGAACAACTATTACGATTCAAGTGAGTTCTCTCAAATCTCGACAAGCTTGACAATATAAACAGTCCAAAACCTTAATTCATCTACTCTCTCGAGCTAGATAGGCAAAATCAAGTTTAGAATTCACTCTCTCAAGCTGAACCCATATCAACCCAATAACTACAATCATCAATCGAAAACATTTGATCTAAAACCTTTTTCTCAAGCAAGCCAGAACACTAAGTTAGGATTGCATTTGCAACTACAATTCATAGATTAATACACAACCATCGATAAAACCCACTTCAATTAAGCATTTAAATCAATATATAACAATACTTATAAGCTAATTAAGCCAATAATCACATGATCACACCCCTAGAATTGGGGTTTTAGCCGCACATCATAAAAAGGAAGAAACAATTAACAATTATTTTACCTTGTTTAAATATTGATTTCATTTTGTGCTATTTATTATAGGACATAAATTAGTGTAGGTGTGAGGTAAGCAGAGATAGAGATAGGTAATGGGAGCATTGAAAGCTGGTGAAATACTCAACTAACAGTATATGGCTCTCTTTGCTTCTTCTGTCTTCCCTCTTCCTCTGTTTAAGTCTAACTCAGATCCCTATCGTCTCTTCTCCACCAAGAAAGGGTTCAATTTGGGATTCCAGAAGCTTAAAACCAGAAGATTACACAGGACTAAAGTGGTGGTACATTTTGCAATGTTTTCAGAAAATCCACTCATCGGAGATTTAATCGCCACTGCATTTTCCGGTGGTATTGCCCTTTCCATGCTTCGATTGTGGGAAGAAACAGCCAAGAGAGGGGTTTTCGATCAGGTCTTTCATGCTTTTTATCTTTCTTTACTTTTAAGCCGAACTAAATTTTGTTTCTCTCAATCTTTACTATTTAGTTGTAAACGCACTAGTTTTCGAATATCTTTGTTTATGGTTAAATTCAAAATAGCATGCCATTTAAACCACGACGAAGCAACAAAGACAACTTATTTTCTTTGATTTCTTGCTCACATCTAGATGCTAGGTTTTTTTTACGCATTATTCTCCTCTGATGTAATAGTGCAAAGAGGTAAATTTCGAAAAAAAGTTTCAAGCTTTATATTAAAGGTAAGTATGACTAAAGGAAAAATGGCAGAGGCAGTCAGCTGGTCCAAAACAGCTCCAAAAATATTGTCTCGCGTGTTCTAAGTTAAACTGTTAGAGCAATTTCGTGTGAGCTTATGTTGAATCTCTGCTTGGCTTGAGCACCTTTTTTGCTTTTCTGTTGTATTTCTATGAAAAACACTCTTAGTTGAATATTAATCTATCAAGTCCTTGATTAATATTGTTGTTTCTTGTGCGTTATTGAATTATTTGATTGTTGTTAACTCTTCCTTGTTTTCTGAATGTTATGTCATGTTTCGCCTATCATTTCATATGTCCTCCTTACTTTTTTATTTTCCTTTTCAAACTGCTTTAATATGTGTTACTTGAGCCGAGGGTATTTTGGAAACAATCTCTTTACCTCCACGAGATAGTGGTGAGGTCTGCATACGTTCTATCCTCCCTGACACCACTTGTGGGATTAAACCGGGTATGTTGTTGTTGAAGTCAAAGTCTTCCATTCCTCTTCTACTTTTGGCCTCTAGCATGAGAGTTCACCTATTGGACAAAGAAATTCAATGGTTTAATTTGTCATGCCAAGTTCCTCAAGTCTGCAAATGCGTGTGATTTTTCATGTTTCTCACAATTAATGCTGTAACTAGTGGGTGATAGAAGTTTGCTAAACAAAACTCTAGACCAGCATTTTAAATTGCTTATGATGCTAACTGGCGCTATCATTTTGTTCCCTTGACTTGTTTCAGCATCATAATGGTGTTCGACTTGGTGAGAGTTTATCTATGTGTCACGCATGATGGAACTGACTTCATAACATGAATGGCCATCTTTGACAGAGTCAATTGTAACTCTGTTCTAACTTGAGGAAGCTTAGAATAGAAGTATTGGGTGCTAGGAACTGTCTGCTTATATAAGTATCGGGGATTCATTGAATTGCAGTTAAGGTTCTGATAAATCCTAAATATGAATGCTAATCTCCATGTGCTAAGTTTAATAATGAAATAAATTTCTTCGTTTTTTTTCTTATGGATGATGGTGGTGTTTGGGACAACTTGGGCACATCTCAGAACCAAGGTTCCAGCAAGTGGAATGAAATCACCTAGTGTTTTTTTGTCTCTACTATGTGAACCTAGTTTTCAAGGTTTGCACTCACTTCATTGACCACTTGTCCACACCGTTGTGTGCAATAAGCTTTTCTGAAGCTGATGTTGCAAAATATGCAGAATTTTCATCTGTGGTGTATATTGAGTACCAGATAACAAAACAAAGGCAGGCAGTGTTTATATTGGCAAACACTGCTAATCTTGAGTGTATTTACTGCTATATAGATTCCATATTATCGGGTGTGGACCATATTCACGTATTTTTCGGTACGTAATTCAGAAATTAGACTGAAAATCGAGAAATTATTCCAAGGTTGTATGATTTTAGTATTTAGCTGTAATCTGTAATTACTATATACTTAAACAAGTAAGGTTTATCAAATCCATTGAAGAGGATGTTATAAGTTATAACTAAATTTATGACCTTAGCCCACCTTAAGCATATAGCTGGATTCGCTCATCTTTTGGAAGTGATATCCTTACCTTTTCTGCTTAATGATGTCCCGATATGGCCTTTGTACTGTATTTTCTGAATTCTACAATTTTTGTATTACCCAGAAAACGAACAGAAAGCTTGTTCATATTAGCATTGGGCTGGTCTTCATGCTCTGCTGGCCAATGTTCAGGTAATGCTTTTCAACCTAACCATGAAGCCTTTCATTCATTCAATTCCTAATATTCCTGGTGAGTGAGGCAGTGTTTTGTTTTTCCAGTTCTGGTCAACAAGGAGCAATTCTAGCAGCTTTTATTCCCGGTCTTAACATAATAAAAATGCTTCTTTTGGGATTAGGAATATGGAAAGATGATGCAACTGTCAAGTCTATGAGCCGATTTGGAGACCACAGGTTTAGTAATCAGAAGAATATTTTTAGCTTTTACTTGAACAATTTCATTAAACCATCTCTTGTTATAGAACTTAGCTGTTACTGAAAATAGCGAGATGTCACAACCAAAAACTGGTTCCCTTGAGGAGGAGGTTGCAAACCATATTTATTTATGTGCATCCATATCTTCATTCCTCTAATGGCAAGTTGGCAACAGGCTATTTGTTAATTTTACTAAAGCTGCAATCTGTGCGTAATATGATGCTGCCAACATCTGTGAACACTTGAACATGTTAACACTATTTATTCTTGTAAGTCCTACTATTTCTCCTATATCATAACAAAATGATGCGGGAGAAAAGTTCCTGAAAACAGGCAGCTGTGCCAAAATTGGTAAGCATAATTGCCGGGCCAACCCTATTCCTTTTTTTGTAGTCCTAATTAAGCTAAGGATTACTTCTTATTGTCCTTCAATGACCTCTTATTCTTTGTTAAGCAATTTAATTGGCAACTTACATTGTGTTTGGCATGCCTCTTACATTAGGGAGCTTCTCAAGGGACCACTGTACTATGCCTTTTCAATCACTTATGCTTGTGCTATTTATTGGAGATATTCTCCTATTTCAATTGGACTAATTTGCAACCTTTGTGCTGGTGATGGTATGCTATGCTGAGGCAATTTAATTTCTGTCTGTCATGGTTACTTGACCTCCCTGATTAACTGACGATGTTCTAAGAAATAGTAAAAAGTTACTGTTTTCGTGCTCCAGGTATTGCTGACATTGTTGGCAGGAGGTTCGGAAAACAGAAACTCCCATACAATAAAAACAAATCATTTGCTGGAAGTATTGCAATGGCATCTGCTGGTTTCTTAGCATCCCTTGGGTAATTGAAAGCTTTCATTGTTATCATGTTTTGCTTAAATACTGCATATTTCTTACTGGTCTCTATGGTTTTGCTACAGATTCTTGCACTATTTCTCCTTGTTGGGGTATATTCAGGTGAGCTCCAAGACGGTCTTAGGGTTCTTGTTTATGTCTCTTGCTGCAGCACTGGTTGAATCCCATCCTCTAAGCAGTGAACTCGATGACAACTTAACAGTTCCCTTAACCTCAGTGCTGGTAGGCAGTCTTGTTTTATGATATCAGATTGTAGCCTGAGATGGATGAACTGTAACACTTAGAAATGCTAACTGAAAATGGGTAATGTGTTAGTCTTACACAGTATTGTGTATCACTAAGTATGGAGAACTCTGCATTACACAAAACTTGTTAGTTTTTATTGTTGTATTGTTAAAATGCGTACCCGCACGTTGCGCCGATATTTTAAAATATAAAAAAAGAAAAATCTATTATTAACTTGTTAATAGTTTATTCAAATAAATATCAGAATTCATTATTTATATTTATTTTATTTCATTAAATTAATGTTATTATTAGTCAATTATATTTTTAAAAGATAATATTATATATAAAAGTGTTGAAGGTGATACTTGTTGGTCAATGTGTATGCTTCTAGCATTGGGTATTTATGTATTTTTCTAAATTAAATTTTAATTATTATTTTAATTAATTGAAAATCGCGTAACAATAATAAGTTGTCATAAAGAAAAAAATTTAAGACATATAAAAACTCTATTAACTCGATATAAATTGTGATAGATAAAGTAACATATATTGTTTGAAAAATAATATAAAGTACTATAAATTACAATAATAAGCAATTTGAACTATTTAAAGAACTAAATTGAATATTGAAAGTTTATTTTGCACAACATTAATTAGGACACTCGTAAGAAAGCAACATATGTGATCTAAAAAAGACATTAAAAGTATTATAAATTATAATAATTCACAAATTAAATATGTAAAAAACTTACTATGCTATATTTGATTGACTCTCAAAATTCTATCTGTATATATAAATTGGAAAAAGGAGAAATATATATTTTCTTAAAATTACTTAAAAGGTACTATAAATCACTTTGTCAAATTTAATATATAGAAAACTAATTTTTTTTTATCCGTTGACAGTTGAAATAGTGATTTAGGAAGATAATCAAATAATATGGGATAACTATATTTATTACTCCCTCTATTCATTTTTAATTGTTATGTTGGGCTTTTCGAAAGCTAATTTGACTAATTTTTAAAACTGAATTAGATAACATTAATTCGATATTTTAAACAAAAAAAATAGATAATCAAAAACTATACTAAAAGTATTATAAATTCCAATTTTTTACATATCAATATGTTAAAAAATACATTCATAAAATGTTAGTCAAAGTTATTATCGTTTGACTCTAAATGAAGAAATTATGACAATTAAAAATAGACGGAAGTAGTAAAATGATAAACTAATATGGAAAGAGGTAAATGAAGTAATAAAAAAAATACAACTTCCTAGGTATATTGATACGCGTCCCTTCATCATTGTCTATAGATGGCAAGACTCATGTTTGTACTCATTTCAATATTTATTTTTTTCAAAAATTAAACTATGGCCATGGGCCAATTTTATTGAATAAGTTAAACAATGAAATATAACTTTGGACAAACCCTCAAATGAGTCTGTATAAAAAGGAAGCTATTAAAATAATATTTTAAAAAAATGAGTCTATATGCAGTTATAGAAGCTAAATTTTGAGAAGGGAGGTGCGCTTCTTCTTTCGATTGTCTCCGGCCAGAGCTAGTGTCGATCTTCTCTAAGCTCCTGCGTGCTTTGCCATCACTGTGAGTGTTCTTTCTTTCGTTTCTTTAATACTTCTTCGATTCTCCTTTCTACTTTGATACTCTTCATCATACTATGATAAAAAATTTACCGCTTCAACATTTGAACATGCAAATGATAACATAGCATAATAAAGACTTTCTTCAAGCAGGTTATGATTAATTGATCTGGCATATAAGATTGACGAAATGGTCTGATGGACCCTTGTACTTGTATATGTTTGTATTCTGGACTCTTCTACTTACCATTTTGTCATTTGGACCCCTCAACCCATCCAAACACAACATTTTAAACACACTTTTTGATGTGGTATGGTGCGTGTTGCACAAACTCATACACGTTGGCCAAAAAGAAAAAAAATTTAATCCGCGTATGAATATTATATTCCACTTAGCCTATGACACATATGAAGTAAGAATAGTCGTCACTGTATTCCAAAGGCGATTCCAAAACCATCGTGACTTTTCCCCTTCTCCCCTTCTCCTCTCCGCGATTTCTCTGTGATTTTGCTAAGTTTAAGCACAGTTGAAGCTCAGTTCCACTGCGATTTTCATTGTAAGTTCTTGCATTTTGCGTTAATTCTGATTTTTTTCATTTTCTTCGTGCGTATCTATTTGATTTTAGGATCATTGTCATTCGATTTTCTGAAATATTTTGGGGATTTCACTTTGGTTTGTGTCTAATGTTAGTGTACTATGCTTTCGTAGTGGATGTATGACTTCGAGTGACTTCAATGGCATATTTCGTGAATTTGACTAGATTCTAGGATTTATTCGTAATTCTCAATTTTGACTAAAATTAATAATTTTTTTCTCGTCAATTGTCTTGGGTATTGATAGTGTTAGTGATCCATTGTTACATATCATAGGTTTATAAGATTCTTGACACCTTATCTCCTTAAAAAAATAGGTCTTTTTGTTATTTTAACTTACAGGCTTGGTAAGTTAATGACTTTAACGATAGTTATTTTTCTTTTGACTTTACAGGCATGGTAAGTTAATGGCTTTAACTATAGTGACACTTCAATTTCACTATGGGGGTTGTTTTGTATCTGATCCTACTGTAAGGTATGCCAATGGAATCACTAGTCTTGAAAATATTAATATAGATGTAGATGAGTTGCATATTATGTTGTTTCATAAAATAACACTAGAATTGAGTGTTGAAAATGTTGAGACATTTGGATGTAGAGTCAACAAGAAGGGTGGTTATTACATCTTAAATACTGATTTTGACATTTTAAACTTTCTTAATGGTTTGAAGGGTGCTGATTTTGTTTATGTATATGTTTTATATCCCATTAGTATACATTTAGTTGTTGAGGAGATATTTATTGTATTATTTAAAAATTGAAAACAACGGATTTTAAGAGCCACCACTTAATTTTTAAAGAAAAATTAAGAAAACTATCTTTTCAAAAGATTAAAACATAAATCTAATGAAAATATTAAAAGGGGGTTCGGGGTTCATATTAGCATTTCGAGAAGGGTTTGAAAGCACTCGAAATGCCCGCTAACACGCGGTTATCCGGTAATTAACTATTTGACTAAATATTTAAAATAAAAGCATGCTTTGTTTGAAGAGATAACAACTTAAGACTTGAATAAAATATTTTCAAAGTAATTTAAGTAGTGAAATAAGTATAATTATTTAATCTTTAGAAAATTTAGAAACAACTATCTTTTTGGGGAAATCGAATTAGAAAAACTTCAAAATTAACTAGCAAATAAATAATTAAACAAATACGAAATAGATAAAAGAGAGAGTGTGTGTGTCTTGGGCCCAAAACCGGGTTTCTATTCGTCTGGACCAGTACTTGGGCCGAATTTCATTTTGGGCCTTTGACCCATTTTGTACTTGTCCTAGGCTAACAAAATAATAGCCAAAATAAATGGGCCTTTTGGCCCAATAATTACAAAAATACAATTGCTGAAATTTTAAGAGGGTTTTGGCCCTCTTTCTGCCGTATTACAATGTTATACAACATGTATACATCCCTTGATCTCACTCTGAACACTTGCATTTCAGCTCCCGAGGACCTGTTCTTCGGCTTTTCAGCCTTATCTGCTTCATTTCCACCTACTGCCTGACTCGATGGAAGATAAATTGGGCCTCCATGGCCCATTAGGAGATGCGAGGAGAGGAGATAGAGTCCATGAGGAACTCGGGCAGATTTCATGATTAGAAAAATAAAATAAAATTAATGATCAAAACTGGAAGGACTTATCAATAACTAAAAATGTGAAATGACTAAAATATATTCTTCCTAGTGAACCCAAATCAAGATTTCAAGACACATGTGATGTTAACAAACAAACTCATACTTGACATTATATAAACTGCATTTTGACATGAAATTTCGAGGTAACATTTGAAGCAGTCAACAAGAGATTTGAAATTTTTTTAATAAAGAGCAAACTCAGAGTCGTTAAACGTTTGATAAGGGATATATAAACATTCTTTAATCAAGATAAGAAAGAAAACTTGTTAAGGACAAATGCTTTGGTCCATTTAATGACTGTCATTGTTTGAAACACATAAGAGAAGCATAACATCCCAACATTAATGCCTTCACAAGACTTGAACTTTCAGGACAAAACATCTATTAGCACTAATTGGAAGGAAAACAAAATCAAGGAAATAAGACACTAGTGACTAAAATACATATTGGACTACTAGCCGTAAATACAGACAGATGTATTCATTTTGAGAAGTAAAAGAAGTACCCAGATCGATTACCAATCTACTCTAATAACACGAAGACTAAACCTTTAGAGAGATTAGACATCCATGACTCAAAAATAAACAATTGAAATGATATGATTTCACAAGGTAACACTACCAAACTTTAACAAGAAAGTAACTTTTTAAGCACTTACTAAGGGTATTGTAAACAAACGAAATCTTAAGATACCATTTTCATGAAACAGAGTAGAATTTTTGAAGCAACACATTAAGAAGATTTAAACAAAAAAATTGTATAAATTATGACTCTTTTCGGATAAGCTTACACACACAAAATGAACCAAACATCCTCATGAATCTGGAATAACATATATAAGACAAATGAGATAGAGAACAATCATGTATGAAGATAATACGGTGAAATTGCCAACTACATATTAGAAAACACACGAACGACTGGAAATTCAAACCTTGACCAAAATGAGTTAACTACTATTTCAAACACATTTCATATAGCATAAGACGAGCTCAAACTTTACTAAAACGAATGCACAACTACTTCATCAAATGGATCGCTAACCAAAGTAAAGTAAGGGGAGAGAGGAAATTACCCTTTCCGAGGCAGCGAACTGGACTAAATGAGTAATCACGAAGACGATTCCACCAGCGAAATGAGACTCCAAGAAACCACAAAAGTGCCGAGTTCGAAAAAGAAACCAAAAGTTGAGTACTCTATATCTCACTTGTCAATTTTCGGGTCTATTTTTGTCTCAAAAATCTGTGTATTTCTATGTATCCTTTCCCTTATATCGACTCAAAATTCCAAACCCCTAGAATGAGGCATAAAGGGTCTTTTTATAGATGAAAAATAGGGTAAAAAATGGGGGGAAATCGGGAGGGATTTGGAATGAATTTTTTGAAATTTAAAATTCGAATCCCTTGAGGATAAGGTTGAAGCTGATGGAATAGTACGAACTTTGTACAATTCCTCACCGGAATTCAAAGGAGGAGCGTCCGATTTGGTGAAGGATGAAATCGAAAGGATATTGCGACACTTGGAAAATTCTCGTACGGAGAGGATAAGGGAGAGAGGGAGACATCCGCGGGTTGGGTTCGCTTTTTTTATTTGGACTGCTGGAGGTTCTGGGTTTCGATTTTTGCTGGAGGAAAAAGAAGAAAACATATAGGGCTGGGTCGGTATGATGTGCGTATAGTTGCTGTTGATGTATTGTATGAAAAAGGAAGTGGGCTGGGCTGTTGAAAATTTTAATTGGTTGGGTTTTTCAGTATTGCTGGAATGGGCTTGCTAAATGTAGAATTGGGGTTTGCAAAAATGAGCTAGAAAAAAAAAGTGTTTACGAATGGGTTAAATTTTATGTTTAGGAAATGACCACATGGGTTATAATTATAGCCATTTAAGGATATAGCCGATTTGAATTAATTGGGGAATTCGACTAAAAGTTAAATAAGAAAAATTAATATAAATCAATTAACGAGCTTCTTAATCTTAACAAAATAAAATAATTAACTTAATTATAAACTAATTAATTAAAAAAAAAGTAAACTATTATATAACTAAACTAATTAGTAAAATATCTAAACAAAACAAAATCATTTTTGAGATGATTTTTGAATATTTATAAAATGTACTAATTATATGTAAAAAATATAAAACACATATATTATTTAAACATTATAAGAGTGACGAAACTATTTAAAATAACTTGCAAATTATTTTATTTTTTGAAATTTTATAAAGTCAATTAATTCAAATCGTTTTTAATTTAAAAAGCTCGATGATTAATCTATATTGTGGAGGTCCAAAATTGGGTGTCAACAACTGTCCCTCGTTTGACTTGGAAAGAAATCTAAGGCAAATGAAATTGACAAATCCAATTTTGACCGACCACATCTTCATCTTTCAGAGAAGATATTTGGTACGGATTTTAGGAATTATGGCTGAACCTCGGAAATGGGTTTCCTACATATCTCAGGCTATGTGAGAATTCAGGCCACTTGTAGTTCTATACGCTTGATTTAACGCACGATTCTGAAATAGTTCATAAGCTATCCCGATATCGGATTATGAAGACACCAAAATGCTCGCGTATAAGATTTAAGAGCGAATATCGGAATACAATCGAGTTTTCAACATTGAGTCCGCCTACATATCCTTAAACATTAGAAATCAGGTTGTTTGTAGTTCGATTCGATCGGTTGAAAAGGAAATCTAGTATGCTAAGATAACCTTTGGTTCTGGAAGAGTGACAAATAAGTCGAGTATGAAAAAGAGGCTTGCAACCTCTTAGCCATGAATGCAGAGCTCTTCACATTCATAAGTAAGAACTTACATGGACATAATTTCCAAAGCTCTTGGTGTATTGTCACTCAGATTAGAAAGTTGCTTCCGGTAAAAATTTAAATTTTCCGGATACGAAACTGAAACCTATAAACCTAAAGAAAAACCCACATGCCTTCTGATAGGGGTGTGGTTTGATTGTGGTGGAAGTCTCTCCTCAGCTCGCGTCCTAAGAGTTTGATACTCCTCTTCGGACTATGTCCTAGTTCGCTGCTAACACTACAACATTTTATGTCTACAACCACCTTAGAAAAGTGTGGCCTTTGATAAAAGGCCACACTTATTGACTTTAAGCCACACTTTTTCGGGGGTGGCCGAAAGAAGCGTAACCTTAGAGTTTAGGCGACACTTTTCAAGTGTTGCCTTATCATCTTCGCTTAAAAGCGTAGCCTAAAAGGCAAAAAGGCCACGCTTTCCAATACCTCATATAGCAACATTTCTATCTCATACAACTACACTTTCAAGCGTGTCCTTTGCTTCCTTATTGCCCACGATTTTAAAGTGTTACCTTTTCTATCTAATGTATGACAATACTTTGAAGTGTAGTCCTTGCCCATGAGCATACCACAATTTACAATCCTATGGTTACACTTTTAAGTGTGGTAATATTATTTTGGATATAAAATATTTATATGCCACAATTTCTAATTAAAAAACACCAATATTGTTTTGCAATAAATAATTTCAAGCATTAAATTGGCTAATAAGTAATTCAAATATATAGATTTGCAATAAACTTCAAAAGATAGTATCATGTCTTGTGTACAGACACGTACTTATAAATCAATATTCTAAATATGTGTACACAATAGTAAAAAAAAAGTACTCTTACAATAAGTTCAATATATTCTAGCAATGAATATATTTCACAAAATCAAGCATAATGTATTCAAACTTTTACAATAGTTCAAAAACTCTTCATCATCCACTTCAATGAGATCAAATTGACTTGTGGTGACCCTTTAAATTTGATCACCTCCATTTCCCTACACATTTAAAATGTACAACAAATCATATTGCAGCAGTTATAGAAGAGGCAAGAAGTTCCAGATTGCAGATTGCAGATTGCAGACTGCAGATTTTGAGTTCCAGACTGCAGATTACAGTTCCAGATTTAAGATTGTAGATTACAGTTCCAGGTTGCATGTTCTTGATTCCAGATTACAGATTACAGTTCCAGATTGCAGGTTCCAGATTATAGTTTACAAATCAAAATTTAACGGCCAAAAAACTTTCAAAATTCCGTAGTCCACTTCAGGCCAAAGAACAGGGGCAGCAGGAAAAATAACAAGATACTCTAATGCAGACATGTATATCAGGATAGCAGTCGCACAAAATAAAGCATGAAAAAAGAGGAAACTCAACACCAAACAACATCAAAGTGTATGCTTTTTTTATCAATGCCAACTACAAGTCCAATATAGGCCAAAGAACAGAGACAAAAGGAGAAGAATCAAAAGAGGGTCCTGTAAATCAAGATAGCAGTCGCACCAAAGCTAAGACATTGCTATGTTTTCTCATGTATTATGTTTCCTTTAATGAGCTATTTAAAAGTTGTGTTATGACCAATGCATCTAATGAGAGGCAAGAAGTTCTGTTGGAGTGAAGGGCCTGTTAGTTGCCATTAAAATCGAATTGCCAGGCCAGAATTTTTTGAGTTCAGGCAGTTATAGAAGAGCTCAAATATTTCCAGAATTTCCAACACTGTATCCAGACCCCATTGTCTCTCTTGGATTTGTTGTTGTTGTTGTTGTATTAAAGTTTCTAGGGCTGTGTTACTATAACATGTACACAGATTCTGATCTAATATACTGGGTCGTTCTTATTTTATTTACTTCTCTTGATAAGTTGTGATAAGAGTAATTGATAATAGCAGATTGCAGCAGCTTAGTTTAGTGCACTGTACTGATTTATGTTTAAAACCTGTTTTTTCTTTCTTCCTAGTTAAGTTGTGAGTTGGATCCTTATTTTTTTTAATACTTATTGTTGTGTTTACAATTTATCTATTGATGTTATAAGAATGTCATCTCCTTGACACTGCTAATAAGGACATAGTCCCTTCCGATACTGCTAATAAGGACATAGTCTCTGAACCAACTCCCTACACTTATTATCCAATCGTTTGGTTCTCGACTAAGACAAAATCAGGCTAAAAATGATATCCCTATTGACCTTGCGACTCCTATTATCACTACCAGACACAAGATCCTAGCAGGGAAGCTAGAACCACAACTACACATACAAATCAACAACAAAATCAGGAGAAGGCAAATGAGATATCAAATGAGCATTGACAGATTTTTTTTAATAATGCTTGCATAAAAGTAGTATGCATTGCATAATAAAGATTATGCTTCAAATAATCTTTTGGTTTGCTTACTGTATACTCCTAATCTAATTACTACTGAAATACACCATTGGTGTATTGTTGTCTATAAAATGTTAACTTATCAACAACCAAAAAATAAAAAAAAGAGCTCACCTGCCCAGACATTTAACAATTGATGTAAGAAGATCCAATATGTGTGAATGCAAGACTGGGAGTTCTGAACAAAAACATTATTGTTTCATTGTAGTCATATAGGCGATGCCTGGTGATGAGGAACCATCAACCATCACCACTCTTTTAGGAAGAGATGTTAATGGAAGTATGTGTATAGCAACCTAGTAAGCAAGAGAAAAAATTAAGATAATTCCTCAACTGTTTTTATAACTCACACCACGCATACGGAGATATATTAATCATACACCCCCATTTGAATGTAACCACAAATTCTAACTTGAAATGGGTAAGAACTCGTAAGCAATTCACAACAACAAAATATCAGGATAGAGATTCTGGAGATCTTCAAGTGCTCAGGCTTCATTGTGTTGTCTACAGTTCCTCTAGACAAAGATTGGCCCCTAATGGAGGTGGCAGGTCTTTCCCAAGAGGAAGTAGCAATCTCATGGCCACAGTTCTTATAGTTTCTACAAATATATTTATAAAAGACGAATCTTAGTCGGAGCTTTTTCCATGATTAGTAAGGATAGTCAATCAATATCTGAAAATAACCTTTCTCTAGATCCTGGAAAGCATCATTCAGCTTAATATTGATTGACAACATGATCTTTTGCATCATTATTACCCAGCTATCCTCGTCCCCTCTTGATTTTGGTAGCAAAGCCAAACAATAACCAAGCTTCTGAAAACTAAAACCAGATGATTTCCTCTACTTTTGGCTATCATATTCTAGCTAGAATTCAAATAAACCTACTGGATTTTATCTAACCTTCAACATACTAGGATTGCACTTGCCTGACATGAGCCTCAAGACAATAGCTTCCTCAACCTGCCAAAATAACCAGGTCAACTAATGCATCTATACTGAAATAAACATGATATATTGATTATGACTTTCCGATGAACACAAGTAAGAAAAAGAAACAACAATCAAAACCTTAAAATAACGGCAATGAGTGTGAGCCAAGAGCCAATTTCATCAATGGGACGAAAAGAAAAAAAACAATGTCACAAGAAACTGTTTCACTGTAGCCTTACTTAAACCCTTCACTCCCATCAGCATAAATTTAATTTCTCAGGGTTAGAGAAATGACTTCCTAAGAAGATTGCCTAAGAAGCTAATCCTAATCTGTATATATCAAGCTTCCTTTCTATCTTGTTCTCGATTAACAAACTAGACACTGATGCATCATGAACTTGGATACTAATTAGCAGGACTTAAGAGTAGTTTGATGTTACACAAAGTAAAAAAGAAAAGAAAAGCATGACACCAACAAAGAACTTACACCATCATAATGTCATTGAATGGAAGATGGGAAAATATCTAAGATACTGCACAATAGAAAAATAGCTTCTTCCTGCACACGTTGCAAGAGATGTCAAAACTCTAAAACGAAGGCAAGCAACCACTTCACATGCAGTAAGAAAAATTAACTTAATACATCTAAGAAAGAACAGAGGGCTCTGCATAAATTTCCAGCATAATTCACATTAAAGGTAAAAATGCCAAAGAGAAAAACACTGAACTTGCTACAAATTTAAAATTTCCAGCACTGTAACCCAGACCCCACTGTATCTCTAGGGTTTGTTGTTGTTGTTGTTGTATTAAAGTCTCTGGGCTGTGTTACTATAACATGTACATTGATTCTGATCTAATATACTTGGTTGTTCTTATTTCCTTTTCTTCTCTTAATAAGTTGTGATAAGAGTAATTGATAATAGCATATTGCAGCATCTGAGTTTAGTGCACTGTACTGATTTATGTTTCAAACCTATTTTTTCTTCCTTCCTAGTTAAGTTGTGAGTTGAATCCTTATTTTCTTAATACTTATTGTTGTGTTTACAATTTATCTATTGATGTTATAATAATGTCATCTCTTTGATACTGCTAATAAGGACATAGTCCCTTCTGATACTGCTAATAAGGACATAGTCCCTGAACCAACTCCCTACACAATTATCCAATCGTTTGCTACTCGACTATGACAAAATCAAGCTAAAAATGATATCGCTATTGACATTGCGATTCCTATTATCACTACCAGACAGAAGATGCTAGCAGGGAAGCTGGAGCCATAACTACACACAAAAATCAGCAACCGAATCCGGGGAAGGCAAATGAGATATCAAATGAGAATTGGCAGATTTTTTAGTAATGCTTGCATAAAAGTAGTATGCATTGCATAATAATGATTATGCTTTAAAGAATCTTTTGGTTTGTTTACTGTATACTCCTAATGTAATTACTACTGAAATACTACATTGGTGTATTGTTGTCTATAAAATTTTAACTTATCAACAACCAAAAAATAAAAAAAGAGCTCACCTACCCAGGCCTTTAACAATTTATGTAAGAAGATCCAATATGTGTGAATGCAAGACTGGGAGTTCTGAACAAAAAAATTCTTGTTTCATTGTAGTCATATAGGTGATGCCTGATGATGAGGAACCATCAACCATCAACACTCTTTTAGCAAGAGCTGTTAATGGAAGTACATGTACAACAACCTAGTAAGCAAGATATTTTTTTTAGAAAATAACCTTTCTCTAGATCCTGGAAAGCATCATTCAGCTTAATATTGCTTGAAAACATGTTCTTCTGCCAAAATAACCAGGTCAACTAATGCATCTCTACTGAAATAAACATGATATATTGATTAGGACTCTCGATGAACAAACTAGACACTGATGCATCATGAACTTGAATACTAATTAGCAAGTCTTAGAGTAGTTTGATGTTACGCAACGTAAAAAAAAAGAAAATCATGACACCAACAAAGAACTTACACCATCATAATGTCCTTGAATGGAAGATGGGAAAATATCTAAGATACTGCACAATAGAAAAATAGCTTCTTCCTGCACACGTTGCAAGAGATGTCAAAACTCTAAAACAAAGGCAAGCAACCACTTCACATGCAGTAAGCAAAATTAACTTAATACATCCAAGAAAGAACAGAGGGCTCTGCATAAATTTCCAGAATAATTCACATTAAAGGTAAAAATGCCCAAGAGAAAAACACTGAACTTTCTACAAATTTAAAATTATTAAAAATCTTATCAAAGTTAGTTGCAAAAATATTGAGTAGTCTGTGTAAATTATGTTCCTTAGTGTGCACAAATGGAAGTAAAGATTTTTCATTGTGATATCCTCCAATACCTAAGCCTAATAAAAAAGAAATTCTTAGGGCAAAGAATCAACTGATGTGGGTAATACAACTACTAGCTAGACTCCCAAAAATCAACAAGTGTTGTATCAACAACCCAAGAATATAAAAACCCTAAAGCTAAAAATTAGAATTTCAAAGATTGAATTTCTTACCTGATAAACCCTATTCCAACAAATCCTTTCAATGTGATGAAGATGTAAGACATCATCTTCTCAAGTGAAGCCTTTTGTTCAATTTTCAACAATAAATCTTTTAGTGAGGCGTGGTCATCTGTGATGGAAATCTTTGACGGAACAACTCTTCAACAAGAAATCTGTGAGAAAAGGCGTGTAGGCGTGTTCTTTAACAAGAAATTTTGAACAAGAAATCTGTGTAGGCGTATTCTTCAGCTTCAGCTTTGGAGAGAAAAGACGTGTTCTTCAGCTTTGGAGAGAAAAAGGCGTGATTTTTTTCTGATTTAGGGGAAAAGAAAGTTTTTATGTTTTATGAATTATTATTTTTGCCCAATAAAAATTGGAGGGAGGGTTAAAAAATGTTGGAGGGAATATAATATTTTAGTGAAAATTTTAAGACCACATTTGTAATGTGTTGTTTTTACAATTATAAAAATAGAAGACTTTAAAAATGTGGCCCCATATGTAAATATTTGTTTCCAATTATATCATACTGTAACAACGCTTATAAAGTGTAGCTTATACCATTAAAGAGTACACTATACAAGTGTTGTCAATATTATCGAAGATAAAAGTTAAAAACTTGGGCTACGCTTTAAAAGTGTACCCAAATGTATTTTAGGCAACACTTTACAAGACCTATTTGTTTCCTATTGATGACAAAATTGATTTTCTTGCAAGACCGATTTGTTTTCATCTAGTGTTGACACTTAACTTTAAATTTTGAAATAATATATTTGTTAAGCATAAGCACCAACACTATTTGATCCTATAGATGACAAAATTGATTTTCCTGCAAGATCGATTTGTGTCCATCTACTGTTGAGACATAGCTTTAAATTTAGAAATAATATATTTGTTAAGCATAAGTACCAACACTAGTTGATCCAATTAATGACAAAATTGATTTTCTTGCAAGATCGATTTGTGTCCATCTAGTGTTGACATTTAGCTTTAAATTTAGAAATAATACATTTGTTAGGCATAAGTATCAACACTAGTTGATCCTATTGATGATAAAATTTATTTTCTTGCAAGATCGATTTGTGTACATCTAGTGTTGACACTTAGCTTTAAATTTAGAAATAATATATTTGTTAAGCATAAGTACCAACACTATTTGATCCTATTGATGACAAAATTGATTTTCTTGCAAGATCGATTTGTGTTCATCTAGTGTTGACACTTAGCTCTAAATGTAGAAATAATATATTTGTTAAACATAAGTACCATCACTATTTGATCCTATAGATGACAAAATTGATTTTCTTGCAAGATCGATATGTGTCCATCTAGTGTTGACACTTTGCTTTAAATTTAGAAATAATACATTTGTTAGGCATAAGTATCAACACTAGTTGATCCTATTGACGACAAAATTGTTTTACTTGCATGATCGTTGTGTGTCCATCTAGTATTGACACTTAGCTTTAAATTTAGAAATAATATATTTGTTAAGCATAAGTACCAACACTATTTGATCTTATAGATGACAAAATTGATTTTCTTGCAAGATCCATTTGTGTCCATCTAATGTTGACACTTAGCTTTAAATTTAGAAATAATATATTTGTTAAGCATAAGTACCAACACTAGTTGATCCTATTGATGACAAAATTGATTTTCTTGCAAGATCGATTTGTGTCCATCTAGTGTTGACACTTAGCTTTAAATTTAGAAATAATACATTTGTTAGGCATAAATATCAACACTAGTTGATCCTATTGATGACAAAATTGATTTTCTTGCAAGATAGATTTGTGTCCATCTAGTGTTGAGACTTAGCTTTAAATTTAGAAATAATATATTTGTTAAGCACCAACACTATTTGATCCTATATATGACAAAATTGAATTTCTTGCAAGATCGATTTGTGTCTATCTAGTGTTGAGCCTTAGCTTTAAATTTAGAAATAATATATTTGGTAAGCATAAGTACCAACACTAGTTGATTCTATTGATGACAAAATTGATTTTCTTGCAAGATTGATTTGTGTCCATCTAGTGTTGAGACTTAGCTTTAAATTTAGAAAAAATATATTTGGTAGGCATAAGTACCAACACTAGTTGATTCTATTGATGACAAAATTGATTTTCTTGCAAGATCGATTTGTGTCCATCTAGTGTTGACACTTAGCTTTAAATTTAGAAATAATATATTTGTTAGGCATAAGTATCAAAACTAGTTGATCCTATTGATGTCAAAATTGATTTTCTTGCAAGATCGATTTGTGTCCATCTAGTGTTGAGACTTAGCTTTAAATTTAGAAATAATATATTTGTTAAGAATAAGTACCAAC
>JAJOOO010019798.1:0-21749 GCA_029582685.1 Solanum piurae
ATTATTTATAATCTACTTTGTTGATATATTTTTAGTTAGTTTATAGTTTTCAATGTTTATATATTTTATTTCAAATTTGGGCTTGTAAAATTTTGTAATATATATATATATATAATTTTATTTTATTTATAGATAAAAAATATTATTTATAATCTACTTTGTTAATATATTTTTAATTAGTTTATAGTTTTCAATGTTTATATATTTTATTTCAAATTTGAGCTTGTAAACTTTGTAAATATTTTATTTTGTATTAAGATCCAAAGTTACAATTATATTGTTATAGTTTTTCAAATTCGAAGTTAACAATTTACTTTGTAAATATTTTATTTTGTATTCAGTTTGCCTCTAGCCTTAAATCTTATTAATTTAACATAATGAACGTTGATATTTCAAAAAAAATATTTTGTACTCATGTGAATTTTACCGTCTTTTTGAAAATTTCTATTCATTTAACATTTTTTAAGTTTAGCTTATCACACAGGTAAGTGAAAATATATTTGATCTCTTTTTCAAATACCGTATAGTTGTAAAAAACCGAAAAATTGAAAAAAACCGAAAGAACCGACTAAAACCGAAACCGAAAAAACCGACCTTAGGTGGTTTGATTTGATTTTTAGATTTAATAAACCGACATAATTGGTTTAGGTTTTTTTTTAATGAAAAACCAAACCGACCTATGTATACCCCTAGTTGGGAAGTTCATGAGGCCAGCCTCCTAAATGTGAGTAATAAATTAAAATCAAATACTAGTAAATTAAAATGATTTAATCAAACTATTCTTTCGATTAATATTTTCTTAAGAGATGTGTAAAGAAAAACATGACAAATAGAATAGATCGAAAAAAGTATTATGCAATCAAGTACCTTGGCTTTT
Organism: Solanum piurae; assembly: GCA_029582685.1. Lineage (NCBI taxonomy): Eukaryota > Viridiplantae > Streptophyta > Magnoliopsida > Solanales > Solanaceae > Solanum > Solanum piurae. The sequence continues at coordinate 878 of JAJOOO010019798.1, forward strand.
GTTGTTCTAAACTCATTCTTATAAGATCTCTATCCTCTAATATTATGCAATCAAGTACCTATGGCTTCTATTGTTCTAAACTCACTCTTATAAGATCTCTATCCTCTAATAATGACTAACGCTATTTTTCTCTTTCGATTTGCAAGGGTGTCAATGGTACAGTTCAGATGATTATTTTGTAAAAAAATTATCATACTAATATTTTATTTAGACTTACCAAAATCATTTCATTATCTTGATATTTCTTCAATATTGATTAGTTTTTTTTTTTATTTAAGAAAATTAAAATCTGTCATGTATAAAAGTTACAAATAGAAGTTAGAACATGATATCATGCATATTTTTATGAGACTTTGATGAAAAAATTCTAGATATTTTTACTGTTAAAAAAGAGGTGAATTTTTAAAAAAAAAACATGAAATACGGCAATAATAGATATTTTATTAAAGTGTAAAATAATGTGAAGCAAAGACAAAATACTTAAATCACTCTAGTAGGAAAAAAAATTAAATTGCATGAGCAAAAAGATATCAATCGAAATGACACTCAAAAACCGAAATTATTAAGATTTAATATTCAATAAGAGAAATTCAAATCATATAACAGGAAAAGTATCTAATATCTTATAGTTTATTAGTTACTATTTGGGATATTAAAATTAATTTAACTTCAATAAAAATAACATAATAAATTTCAAAGTTTGGACTAAGTCGCATTGCAAGTACTGTCAAAAGTGGATGTGACTAGAGTAATGATAAATGGCTAGAAAATTTGGTCAGAAATTTGAAAAGTATATAATATCCTTTTTATTTTAAAATAAATTGATTTTTTTTCCATTTTTTAATTAAAAGATATTAAAGTGAAAAGGATAAAAATATTCAAAAAGGTAACCATTCTTGCCAAATTTTGGTCAAATTTTCTGGCCAAAAGATTTTTCCTTTATATTAGATAGTGCATTAGATAACAACTTATCTTTATTATTACGACTTTTTTATTATTCCGCCAATTATCATAAGATAATACATATATATATACATACGTCTACTACTTATATATAAGTGTGTATAACCACACAGGTGATCGTCAACCTAGTAATGTGTGGTTCACACTTATATATATATTTGTCTCTTTTTTTTATCCATTTTAAAAAGTGTGATTGCTTATAAAAATTCGATAGATTCATAAAATTAATATATTTGTGTCACATGAAATGGGACAAAAGAAGTAACATATATTATTTAATTTGGAAACTACATAAAAGTATTGCAAATTTCAATAATTAACAACATATTGACTCTTAAAATTCTAATTTATGCTACATATATTGGGACAAGGAAAGCAATATATATTGTTTAAAAATTACGTAAAAAATACTATAAATTACAATAATTAACAACTTAAAATATTTAAAAATCATATTAAAATTTAATTGACTCTTTAAATTTTATCTATGTCACATAAAGTGAGAAAAAAAATAACATATATGATGTCCAGTAATAATATCTATACAAATGATGAAGTTTGTGTATTCATGACAAACTTTAGAGTTAATATCTTAAAAGGCCATTGAACTATGAGAAATTATCTAGAAAAGTCATTAAACTTTGTTTTGTTTCAATAAAATCACTCAACTTAAAGCTTTTATCTTTAAAAATTACTCATTCACTCAACATTAAAATAAATTTGACATGACAAAATAAATTAATTATTTATATATCATGTAAATATGGACCTCATGACAAATAAACAAAATTTTAAAAAATCTCCTTCTTAATTTATCATTGAGATACATCTGACATGATAAATAATAATTTTTTTACCATATAAATTTGAATCCCACAAATTAAAATTTTGTATTTTTTAATCGGCTCGCCCAGTATAAATTCGACTTATAGCCACATTGCTTCAATTTTCAATTTCTACACTTTGAGCCATTATTCGTAGAAGATTATTTATTCATTTTTTAATTAAAGTGATCATTATATATTGGTTACTTTAGTTAGATACTCCAGTACATATATGTTGATTCAAATAAATGAGTAATAATGTATACGCCAAAATACAAGTAATAATGTGCAACCCTAATGCGATTTATAGAATTTCATTGCATATATTCGCTAGCTAGTTGTAATGTGATATACTGATACTGGATCTCTTATGAATTTGAATTTCATATCCAAAATTTGATAATAAAAAAAGAACGGGAGTACTGATAAGCGGGACAAAATGTTTTTTTTTTATATTTATTTATTGGGTCCATGTAATTTATATGGCATAAAAAGTGATTTATTTTGCTATGCCAAATTTATTTTAATGATAAATGTAGTTGGGTGATTTTTGTAGATAAATATCTTAAGTTGAGTGATTTTATTGATATAAAACAAAGTTTAATGACTTTGCTATATAGATAATTTCTCATAGTTCAATGACCTTTTTAGATATTAACTTCATACTTTAAGCATATCTTATAAGTCGTATATGACTTTTTTATTTCATTAATAATATATATTTATTCAAAATGTTATATGATCTCTTTATGTAAAAGCTATAAACGTTTGGATTTTTATTAAGATTGCTCTCGATGTATCAAATTATGATTAGTCAAATAACTTTGTAAGGATAGACTTTCCGTTTTATTCAAGCCACAAAACATAATGATAATTAAAGTGTCACTAATCAACATTGAAATCTTTTCTGTAGTTTATTTAAGAGATGTTGTCTTATACATAAAATAAACTCTAGCATGGAGATAGAAATTTTTTAATTTTATTTTCACTTGTACAAGTTATCTTAAATGTTCTAAATAGTATACTCATTTTTATTTAATCTTCAGATCTGGGTATTAACGAGCTATTTTACTTTCAGTCTTTTGTCTGCTTTAGTTAGGTCTTAGTCCAAAGAGAAAAGAAAATAAATCAAACCTAGCTAATTCACTTGTCTCTACTCGTATTTTATAACTATTAATTTAATTTTTACCTACCTTATATATGAGCTTTTGACAAACACTTAACTCAATTATTGATGTTTTTTTGGATTAAAATCCTAGAAACAAATTCATGTCACCCATAAATCAAGCGATTAATATCTTAAGAGTTGGACGGTGTTACAATTTTTGTGGCAGATAAATTTGACTTTTGGTATTGGTGGTGGAAATTGAAGTTATTACTTTTATTCGTTTTATTTTGCTTTTGTCTTGGTGTAAGTTTGGATGGAGAACTAGTTGATGTACGTATGTAACTTTTCAAAGCAATGGAAACAAATTTAAGTCCTTGTAAATAATATTCTAGCTGAATAAATGCATGCACACGAATTTTCTACGTAAACTTTTGATCACATTTTTAATTTTTCCACATTGGAGAAAATGACATTAACCTAATTACTAGAATATGTACTCGGATAAGCAGATAATATTAATTATTATTTTTAATTACGTTTAAAGGAAATTGGATCGAGTCACCCATGTGGGTCAATCCGGTCCATGTGAAAAGAAAATAGACATATATAATTATGTATTATATATTAATAAATATCATGAAAAATCACAACTATTTAAATAGTTGTGTCCCTTAGCTATAGAATTATAAAAGAGTTCTCACAGGAGAAACCAACGTATCTTTTCATTCTCTACAACTTCAAAAGAACAGACACATCTTTTGCTTCTTCTCTTTCTCCCTTAGTCAATTCCAATAATGTTTGTGTAAAGATTCTTTGAAGGATTCTTCTCCAAAAAGTATTGGAACGAACAACTGTAACATGTATAATTTTAGACTATAACTTTATATGGTGTAGTTCATATTTATATACATGTAAATGCACTTTCTTACTAACAAAACAATATTGAATGATAGTACAATCAAGTGGAATATAGTATAGGCTATTAATAGAATTTAAACTAGCTTTTTTTTAAGGTTTAATTAACCCAGAGATTTTGCCTTATAATAGAAAAACATCTCATTTTTTTTCTCACTTATAACAAGCTATCTTAAAATTTCCCCCCTCTAAGGAAAAATTACTTGAATTACTACCTTTTAATAAATAATTACTGATTTTAGCGATATTTTTTATTTATTATCATTTATAGCAATACATAGCAAAATCTGCAATATGTATTAAAAGTAAATTATGTATGCAATATTTATGTATTGTAACTATTTTTTTTAAATATATTATGTTTGTTTGGTAAGAAATTGACACATTTTATTATAAGTGTATTAAAATGTGTGATAAATGTATTATTCATCAATAAACTTGTATTATATGTGAATAATAAAATGTTTTTTGTAATATGTATTAAAATTGTATTATAAATGTATTAAAAATGATTAAGCAAAAAAAATGTTATTCCTATAAATGATAAATATTTTTTAAATATAGTATATTTATGTAAGTTTCCCAATTTTAAATAGTATACTGATCATCTTTAATCTTCAGATCTTGGCATCAACGAGCTATTTAACTTTTTGTCTGGTTTTATTAGCTAGTTAGTTCTTAGTCCAAAAAGAAAAGGAAAATCAAACCTAATTCACTGGTCTTTAATCATCTTTTATAAAATTTAAATTAATTTTTATCCCATACGAGCTTTTCGACAAACACTCAAATTAATTATTGAGGCATTTTTTGGGTTAAAATCCTAGAAACGAATTCATCACGAATCAAGTGAATAATATCTTAATAGTTGATCTGCGTAACAATTTTTGTGGCCGTAAATATTTGGCTTTTGGTGGTGGAAATTGAAGTACTCCCTCTATCCCAATTTATGTGAGACATATTGTTTTTTGAGAGTTAAACATTTTACGTTTGATTGGAAATTTGCGCATGAAATTTTAATTTTTTTAAAAATGAAATTTATATATTTGTAAATTACATAAAAAGTACTATAAGTCACAATAATTGACAATCTAAAATATTTAAAAGACATATGAAAAAATTATGATCAAAGATAGACTTGTTTAAATTTCGAAATTCAAAATGAATCACATAAATTAAAACTGAGAGAATATTACTTTCATTTGTTTTATTCTCTTTGTCTTGGTGTAAGTTTGGATGGAGAACTAGTTGATGGTACGTATGTAACTTTCGAAGTAATAGAAACAAATTTGATTTGTAAATGATATTCTAGCTGAGTAAATGTATGCACAAGAATTTTCTACCTAAAAACTTTGTCACATTTTCAATTTTTTCCACTGTGGAGAAAATGATGTTATCCTAATAATATTCTCTTTGAGAAATGTCGTATGTTGACTCCCTCGGTTCAATAATAGTTGTTCATTATATTATTGTGAGATGTCTAATAATACTTGTTCATTTTATAAAATTAATGGATAATTTTATATTTAGTTACTTATTTACCCTTATCATTAATTATAGTCATCTCTTTATTATATTTTTCAAGACAATGTATTTATTATATTCAAAGGGTGATTTAGTAAAATTACCTTCTATCTATAGATTCTTAAGAAGGGTGCAAAGTCAATAGAATAGTAGACACGTATTGTTGGACAGAAGGAATAGAAGAAAACTGAAAATTCTTTGTGTGTCTCGATATTAATTTCTCTGGTCCAAAATAATTAATGGAAATGTTTGGACACAAGAAAATAAATGTTACCCTCTATCCCATATTACATGGATACTTTTTATTTTACAAGGTAATTGTCAATCTCCGAGCCTACACCCCGGACGTGACTGGCACTTGAGAATCATTCCTAGCCCCAAGTGAACCCTTGGTCTGGCTTACTTACTCAGCAGAAGACTCTAAGCATTATTACAATGATCAAATGCACTTACTCAATTGTTAATAAAATAATTTAGAATGTTTAAAAGTCAACATTCAACTTGGCGAAAATGGCAACTCAAGTCTTAACATATGAAATAATAATGTAAAGAAAACTAACCACTAACTGTCAATGAAGCCTCTAAAACAAAGAGGGATGTCAGGACAGGACCCCGATCATCCTAACAACTAAAAACTAGAAAGCAAATGATAAAAGAGTCCTCCAAAATGCAATGAAGCTCACCAACTGACTCTTAGTGCTCAACCTGATCAACGAGGCGATAGATACTGATCCTGGTTACCTGTGTCTGCATCATAAGACGATGCAGGCCAACTGACATCAATACATTGAATGTACGAGTATGCGAGTTAGAATGCTAAGCACAACTTAAGCTTGAAAAGGATATGAAGGAATACTTACATCGACTTTACTCAACTCTTGAATAACTTAACTCAATATAAAGCAATAAACATATGCAATATATAGAAAACTTGTAAAACAGTGGAAAACAACTTAGTTCGTTAAAGAAAATGCAATAACAAACTCAATTTTACTCATATAATGAAGTAATATAGTTTCTGTGGGAGTTTCTCTAACCGACAACCACCACTATGAGCCTAAGTGATGATACATTGTCTTGCCCACGCTGCCAGAACTGTCCTATACTTTGTCGTCATATAGAACGCTTAACTAAGTGGATCCATTAGTCTATGCTAAAAGCATCTTAAAAAGTCATCTAAAAAGTATGATCCTTTACTATCCATGATGGCTACATGGTTTATGGAGACTTGAGTTAATATGACCTCGCACCCCTATATGGGTGCTCAATACTACTCCCAAAATATACTTAGCTCATAAGTTTTTAAAACAAACTTCTTTCTTTGGTTTGAGATAATTACTTAAAACTTAGCTTAAAAACTTTCTTGGAAACGATATTCCCTTTCTTGTTCAAATGTGAAAACATTTTAAACTCTTGGGAATACTTAGTTTCCTTATAACTTTTGGAGAAATGAACTCAACTCTTTACTCTTTGCTTAACTTAAAACTTAAGTCTTAGAACAAAGTTAAAACGTTTGTGAAAGACTTTAATGAACTTCTCTTGACTTGCTTCTTAATTTCTAAACTTGAGTCTTAACTTTCCTTGAATTGAATTATGGATTCAAGAATCGTGATTTGTGATAGGAAAGATCTCATGATGTTTAGGAGTGTTTTTAGATAGCTAAACACGAGTAAAGATTAAAATTTCAATGTTTGAGGGTAGGTCCGCGACGTGGAGAGGTATTTAAATTTTGGTCGCAAAAATACTTTTTGAGGCAGAACAGTCCATGACCGCGATGCGATGCGAAAGCATTTTTCCCAAATCTGGGGAGCAGATCCGCGATGCGAAGCCGGTGCCCATATTTGCCCGACTAAATTTCTTCTTCATTTTCCAGCCCCAATTCGCCCAAACTCGGTTTCTTTTCCCAAATTATTTTTAGATACAGATACCCAACAAATGTACCTAAGAAACTAACTTCAACCAACTCAATAATTTGACGTAATGATCTCAGAAACTTCTCAATTTCAGCCCAACTCAAGAACAATATCAAATTCAAGAATACATATCAAGAACATCAACTTTCAAACTCTTTTAGGACGAATTCACGCTGAAATAAATATATTTGGCACGTGGATGAACGAACCCAATGTTATAAAAGCCTCACATACCCTGTGGGATGAAATCCTTGGCGAAATCCACACGAAATTCTCCAAGAAATCGATGAATTTTGAACTTTTCTTCTCGTTTCTCCTCTTTTCTCTTTTCTCTAGCGTGAACTTTAACTTTTCTAAATTGGTCTAATTTTTATTAGACCCTAACTTAATTACCAAAAACAAAATAAATTAATAGGGTATGGAAAAGACCAAAACACCCTTTAAAATCCGGATTGGACATTTCCTTATTTGAACAACACAACTTCGAATGGGAATATCTCACTCATACGAACTCAGAATCGATCAAACTCGGCGGCGTTGGAAAGATTATTCCAAGATCTTTCCTACGATATCTGTAAACACACCTAAATCCTCCTGAGCTAGGAGTTATGGTCATTTGAAGTTGACTAAAACTCATCTTAACTTAACTTAAACAAATTTCCTGATTTTTATATTCTTTTCAAAAATGGTTATTTCAAATTCCTAACTTCTTCCTAGTTATTTCAATTTGGCAAGATGTTACAATATCTCCCCCTTGGGAACATTCGTCCTCGAATGAGATTACTCTTACTAGGCTAAGGGTGTAACATCTAACATTCAGCTCAACACCCAACAAACAATGTAATTTTAGCATGCTAACTTACAAATAAATGAGTATTAAGAAGAGAATTAGTACCTTGATCTAGAATGTCTCCAGTTTCAAAGAGATGTGAATATCTATTCTTCATATCTTCCTCAACTTTCCAAGTAGCTTCCTCAACAAATTAGTTCCTCCAAAGGACATTGACTGATGCTACTTCCTTAGTCTTCAACTTGCGAACTTGGCGATTTAGAATCTGAATCGGAATCTCTTCATAAGATAAGTTATCATTGATCTCAATATCTTCCATTGGTATAATAAGTGAAGGATCTCTCATGCACTTCTTCAACATGGAAATATGAAATACCGGATGAACCGCTGCTAACTCTTGTGGTAGCTCTAACTCATAAGCTACTTTGCCAATCCTGTTGGATATTCTGTAAGGGTCAATATATCGGGGACTAAGCTTCCCCTTCTTACAAAATCTCATAACGCCCTTCATGGGTGAAACTTTCAAATACACCCAATCATCTACTTCAAACTCTAACTCCCTTCTCTTAACATCAGTGTAGAATTTCTGACGACTCTGCGCCGTTTTCAACCTCTCTTGAATCACTTTCACCTTCTCCATAGCTTGATGAACTAAGTTTGGTCCTATCAACCCTGCTTCACCAACTTCAAACCATCCTATAGGAGATATGTATCTTCTCCCATAAAGAGCCTCATAAGGAGCCATATGGATGTTGGAGTGGTAACTATTGTTATAAGCAAACTCAATAAAAGGTATGTGATCATCCCAATTACCTTTGAAATCAATCACACAAGCCCTCAACATATCCTCTAAGGTCTGAATAGTGCGCTCTGCTTGACCATCTATCAAAAGATGAAAAGCAGTACTCAAGTTCACTTTTGAACCCAAGCCTTTCTGGAATGACTTCCAAAACTGTGCAGTAAATTAAGCACCCCTATCTGATATAATCAAAACAGGGACTCCATGAAGTCTTACCACCTCTTGAAGATACAATTTAGCATAGTCTTCTGCTGAATGGTTAGTCTTTACTGGCAAAAAGTGGGTTGATTTGGTCATTCGATCCACAATCACCCATATAGAATCATGTTGCCTGCGAGACCTTGGTAAACCTATGATGAGATCCATATTAATCATCTCCCACTTCCATTCCGGAAGTTCTATATTCTGGGCCAAATCGCCGGGCCTTTGATGCTCTACTTCAACTTGTTGGCAATTCAGACACTTAGCAACAAATTCTGCAATGCCTTTTTTCATGCTACTCCACCAATAGACTTCTCTCAAATCACGATACATCTTTGTGGAACCCGGATGAATGAAATACCTGGAGCTATGAGTTTCCTCCATTATCCTCTATTGGAGTCCATCCACCATTGGTACACATAATCTACCTTGATATCTTAATATGCCATCTCCCCCTTGTTCAAAAGCTAATACTTTTTGCTTCTGAACATTTGCTTTCAATTCAAGCAAAATAGGATCTTTGTCTTGCTTTTCTTTCACTTCTGACACTAATGAAGATTCAACCCCATTCATTACCACTATTTCTCCTTCTGTTGAATCCATTAGTCAGACTCCTAAGCGTGCAAGTCTATGCACATCTTTCGCCAACTCTCTCTTTTATTCCTTAACATGGGCGGTACTACCCATAGACAACCTTCTTAAAGCATCAACAACAACATTAGCCTTACTTGGGTGATAAAAAATACTCGTGTCATAATCCTTAAGTAATTCCAACCACCTCCTTTTTCTGATATTAAGCTCTTTCTAAGTAAACACATACTGAAGGATATTGTGATCGGTGAACACATTCACATGAACACCATAAAGATAATGGCGCCATATTTTTAAAGCAAAAACTACAACAACCAACTCTAACTCATGGGTTGGGTAATTATTCTCATGAAGGCATAAGCTATAACTTTGCCATTCTGCATTAGCGCATAACCCAAATCAACTTTAGACGAATTACAATACACAACAAATCCTTGCATACCTTCTGGTAAGGTCAACACTGGGACAGTAGTCAACCTCTTTTTCAATTCCTGAAAGCTTTTCTCACAAGCTTCAGACCATTGAAACTTCATTGTTTTCTGAGTCAACTTGGTCAAAGGGGACGAAATAGACGAGAACCCCTCTACGAGCCTTCTATAATATCCATCCAAATCCAAGAAACTCCTAATGTAATTTGGATATGCGGGTCTAAGCCAACTCTGCATTGCATCTGTCTTTTGGGTATCAACTCTAATTCCATCACCGGAAACTATATGGCCCAAGAATGCCACAAACTCAAGCCAAAACTCATATTTAGAGAACTTAACATATAACTCCTTATCTTTCAAAGTCTGAAAAACTATTATGAGATAGCTAGCATGATCTTCTTCATTCCTTGAATAGATTAGTATGTCATCAATGAAGACGATAACAAACATATCTAAATAAGGTTTGAAAACTATATTCATAAGGTCCATGAACGCTGCCGGTGCATTAGTCAAATCGAACGACATAACCAGAAACTCATAGTGACCATAACGGGTCTTGAATGCTATCTTGGGAATATCACATTTCCTTAATTTCAACTGATGGTAACCAGATCTGAGGTCTATCTTAGAAAAACATGAAGCACCCTGAAGCTGATCGAAAAGATCATCAATTCTCGGAAGAGGATACTTGTTCTTGATGGTAACCTTGTTCAATTGGCAATAATCTATGCACATTCTAAGGGAACCATCCTTCTTTCTCATAAATAAGACCGGAGCGCCCCAAGGTGAGACACTTGGTCGAATAAAACCTTTCTCTAAAAGATCTTTCAATTTATCTTTTAACTCTTTCAACTCTGTTGGTGTCATTCTATAAGGCGGAATAGAGATAGAACGAGTATCTGGAAGAGCATCTATACCGAAGTCTATCTCTCTCTCAGGAAGGACTCTGGGTAGATCATCTGGAAAAACTTTTGGAAACTCTTTTACTATAGGAACTGACTGAATAAGAGGTATTTCAACACTAGAGTCATTAACTCGGACTAAGTGATAGACACACCCCTTGAAAAATAACTTTCTTACCTTAAAGTACGAAATGAAACGACTCTTAGGCACTGTTGAACTACTTTTCCACTCTAAGACTGGCTCATTAGGAATTTGGAACTTGACAACTCGAGTTCTACAATCAATGGAGGCATCACAGGCATGAAGTCAGTCCATACCTAGAATGACATCAAAATCTATCATGTCTAACTCAATTAAATCAGCCATGGTGTCCTTGTGACTAGGGGTGGGTGTTCGATTCTTCGGTTTGGTTTAATCAAATTTTGGTTCGGTTCTTCGATATTCAGTTTTAGAAAAGTGTGCACCATAGTTCATACCAAACTAGATTGATTCGGTTCGGTTTAATTTGATGTTTTTAAATTGGTTTTTTGGTGTGAATAAAAATAAAGAGGGAATATGATAAAGTGTTAAAAGTTTTTCAATATGATAAACTGTTTCTAGCATAGATGCCATGTTGCTGCTCCAGCGGCCAGCCAATAATATGCGACAGAATCAGCCATCAAGCAATCAACAAACATTCAAAACATGAGGTTGTCCAGGTCTACAAAGACTTGTTCAGTGTCCACACATTTTTTTTCAAAAAAAATATAACACCATCAAACGACACTATCTCTTTGGATACACGATTCAAATTTCAACACATTCAAAATATAAGGCTGAGCACATCCAGCTAACATCCAACAAAATAACATCAATGCAACAAAATAAATTTGTGTAGCTGCTACAAAATAACATCCAACAAAATAACATCAGTGCAACAAAATAAATCTGTGTAGCTTCTTCAGCGGCCAGCCAACAAAATAACATCAATGCAAACTTTGTGTAGTTGTTGCATCCTAACATCAAGGCTCCAGCCAAAAGGTAACAACTATTTTTTACAAGCAGTAGCAATAGCAAACAACACTACCAGACTTTCCAAATGTTTCTAAAATATAAGTCATAAAACTTAAAACACCACAAAAAAGTAAACACAATCACAAGCCACAATGCCCTTCTTTGTTGTCTTGAACCACCACACAATGTTTTCAAAATAAAAAAAAATGAGCGAGGTTTAGGATATATGGTTGAACTTGAACCTAATAAAAAAATTAAACCAAAAGGCAAAAACTTGGTTAGAAGTCAGAATTTTCAAGATACAAAAAGATATCTTATATCAAACAAATAAAGTATTGAAAGTCACAATTAATAGCAAAAGAGCAAATTGTTATTATACGTCAACAATGTAAGAATCTCTTCCACTGTTTGTCATTTCTAAAGATAATTTAAACAAATGTCAAGCAACATAAATAAGTAGATTAGTTTTACAACACACAAACAATATGAAAACTCACCAAGTTCAAGTTTCTCAAGATACTCCAAACTTTCTTCCACAAATAGAATTACGCTCTTTTCTAAGCCAATCTTAAGCACAAACAAGAGCTTGCACACATTTAGGAGTCTAAGAACTTCTAAATTGATCAAGAATACGCCCACCGATACTAAATGCACATTTTGATGCGACACTTGAAATTAGAATAACCAATACATCACGAGCTAACTCTGAAAGAATAGGAAATCTTGGAGCATTAACTTTCCACCAACTTAAGACATCAAAATCATCATGTTCAGGCTCTTGATCTTCTTTAAGGTATCTCTCCAACTCTAACTTCGCAACCCCACTTTCACTATTTTCCTTTTGTTTTTTTATGTGAAGCTTAGTTCTCAAAGCTTTTGTTCTTGAAATTTGAGAACAAGTGCTAGATGAATCAGATAAATCCGATAAAGTAGATCTAGATGGAGATGATTGATATTGAGATTCTTTTGAATATTTTCTTAAATAATCTTCAAACAAAGTTTTCATATAAGCTTTCACTTGTTTATCTACTTTCTTTTTGTTTTCCTCCCCAAATAGTACTTCAAGTCCAAACCTAACATACATAAATTTATTGCGAGGATCTAACACAGAAGTAATATAAATCATTGAGTTCATCTTATCAGGAGTGCCCCAATATTTCTTTAACTTCTTCATCATCCCGTCAGCCATATTTTTCAAATTAAGATCTTCACTTGTAAGACACAGTTTCAAGTATACATCAAGCTCACATATATCCTCAAAATGAACACTAGATATAGCATAATGTGAACCTAAAACCTTTATTTTAATCTCATAAAAAATTTCAAGAAATTTTACTACACTTCTCATATTTGCCCAATGATCACATGCAAGTGTACCAGCTATACTTCCATCTTCACAAATATGAGTAGATAGATAAGTTTTAAAATGTTCATCAAAAAGATCAAATCTATCAAAGGCCTTTTCAAAGTTTTGTGCTGCTTCCAACATCAAGTATGTAGAATTCCACCTAGTAGGCACATCTAGCGACAATGTTTAACTACAATCTATCTTTTGGACTTCACAACATTTCACAAAGTTTCTTGTTCTTGCCGGAGATGATCTAACATACCTCACCATTTTCCTAACCCATTTGACCTAAATATTAATTTCCTTCAAACCTTCTTGCATAATTAGGTTAAATATGTGAGCCATACATCTCACATGAAGATGTTTGCCCTCCATTATGTTTGTTCCCAACATATCTAACTGCTTAGATAATTCGGTAATAATAACACTATTTGAAGAAGCATTGTCAACATTAACAAAAAACACATTATCCAAGTTCCAATCAAGCAAGCAATTACCAATAGCCTCTGCCATTTGTTCACCCTTATGACTAGAGATGGGGAAAAAATTTAGTATTCTCTTATGCAACACCCAATTTCTATCAATGAAATGAGCAGTCAAGCACATGTAATTTATTCTTTGCATCAAGGTCCATGTGTCGGTGGTGAGGCAAATCTTTGGTTGTATTTCTCTAAAAGACTTCTTCATATTGTATCTTAGTTTACTATAGTTATTGTTCTACGAGAAGAAATTCTAAATAGAGGTTGGGCATGACTCATAAACTTTTTAAAACCTTCATTTTCTACAAAACCAAAAGGTAGTTCATCCATAATTATCATTTCAACTAAATCCTTCCTAACTACTTCTTGTTCAAATTTCCAAAGTGGTGCACATGCATCAGTAGACGAGAAATTTATCTTGGATTGAGAAGTAGTTTCAATAGTAGACATATAAATAGAGAACCTTGCTAAGTGTTGGTTCAATGCAGTTGTACCATTATTGGAAGTATAGGTATGAAATTGGTGACAATACATGCACTTCGCTCCACTCATACCATTCTCAACAACCTTATCAAAATGATTCCAAGCTTTGGATCTTGGTGCTATTTCTTTTCTTTTCTTTTTAAGTTGGGTGCCAACACTGCCACTGCCAAGTGAGTCATTGTCATTGCTATCATTTTTATTATTAGGTAAGTCATCACTTGAACCATCAACACCAACTCTATTGTCATTCTCCATCTGCAAGAAAATAAAACTAAAGTAGTGAACAAAAGAAAAATTCAGTCGTTGATGCCTGCTGCACTTTCTCCACAACCCAATTCTCCTTTCATCCAAGATTCAGTTTTTCACAACACAGAAGATGTTTTAGCATCTAAAATAGGTCCAATTTTACAATGTTGCACAAATTTTATAGAAAATCTTGGTTCTGTTCTTCGTAAAGGGCGGCAGGTTCATGCCCAAGTAACTATATATAAAATCGACAATGATGGTCCGAGTAATACGTACCATTTTTTGGCGTCGTCCGTCGGTGATGGTCTGAGGCGAGAAGAGTGAAGACTGAAGATTGATCACTAAATTCATGAGATACGGCGTCGGCACTTCTTAGTTGAATTGAACTTTTGTTTAGCTTAGACTTTAGACTTTGGGGCTTTAGGGTTCACTTTACTGTGTTTTGTGATTTTATCATTTAAAAATTGAAATGGGCCATATTATTAACTAATTAAGTAATATAATTTAAATATTTTTAAATTTATTTAATAAAACTTTGATTCTTCGGTGCACCGTAGTTTTGGGACCCTTGCACCAAACTCCGAATCGAAGAATCGAAGTTCCGAAAATAAAAAACCGACACCAAACCGAAATACCAAAAAACCAAAATAATTTAGTTCGGTTCAATTTTTTGGTATTTATGCCCACCCTTATTTGTGATTGATGGAAATGACACAATCAAGATATACTCGCTCAACTAGAATAGACTCCCCAACAGGTGTAGAAACACAAAAGAGTTCACAGAGTTTCTCAGGAATAACATCAAACTTATTTGCAACATAAGGTTACAAAAGATAAACTTGCCCCTGGGTCTAGCAAAGCATAAATATCAAAAGTAAAGACTTTGATCATACCAGTGACAACATCTAGAGAGTTCGCTTGCTCTTGGAGACTAGTGATCGCATAAAGATGGTTTGCTCCTCCGCCAGTACCGGATGTAGCTCCTCTAGGTGCAGCCCTGTCTAGTGGAGCAACTGATGAAGATTGGGCTTTATTGCCCTAATTTCCACTATCTTGCATGTTCTTAGGGCACTCTTTCATGAAGTGGCCCTCTTGTCCACACTTGAAACAACTTGACTGGTCATCACGACACTTACCTGGGTGGGTTCTGCCATACCTAGCACATGCAGGAGCCTAGTTACCTCATTGTGCCACACTACCCTGAGACTGCGCAGGTCTAGCTCTGAAATTCTGCGAATTTTGACCATTATACTCACATTTGTTTCTGGGTGCAGTTGCACTAGCAGATGATGGAGTTGGTCCCTTTTGCTTTTGCTGAAAGGATGAATGGTTCACATTACTTTTCTGTTATCCAGACTCATTCTATGTCTTAGCCTTCTTGTTTCTAAACTCCTCATTATCCCTCAACTTCTCTTTCTCAACTTGTTGCACATATACCATTAAACCTCAATATATCCATGTCTCTAATTAGCATCATTGCCCTGCCCTCCTTGCTTGATAGACGGGATAACCCAACAACAAACAGATTCATTCCACTCCTCATATTTGCAACCATCTTCGGAGCATAACGGGATAGTTAGGTGAACTTCAACCATACTCATGAACACTCAAAGAATCCTTCTTAAGAGCAAGTAATTCTCGTACCTTATCCTCTTTCAGTTCTCGGGGAAATAAACGTCCCAAGATGGCCTTCTCAAAACATTCCCAACTCGCAGGTGGTGCATCCTCAGCTCTACCCTCTTTCCACTGGTCAAACCAAGTCCTAGAAACATTCTTCAGTTGATATGAAGCTAGTTCAACTATTTTAGTATCGACAACATGCATATCCTCAAATACCTTTTTCAGTTCCTCAACAAAACTCTCTAGATCCTCAGTAGTGCTTGAACCCGTGAAACTTGGAAGATTCATCCTCAAGAACTCTTAGATCCTCGAAGTATCAATCACTTTCTGTCTAGCTCCTCTTTGTTGCCCAACTTGGTTGGTCACAACTTGGCTTAATATCTGGATAGCCTCACGAAACTCAACATTGGTAACTTCTCTTTGAGGTTGCACTTCAGGTGCATTGGGTACCCCTTGCTCCTCAATATTCCCCCTAGCTGGAGACCCTCTGACAGCTCTTCGTGGAGGCATGATTATCTGAAAACATGCGCAAGCACGAATTAGAAGGAGACTTTTTAGATATCAAACTCTAACGCACAAAATGAGTGTGAAGAAGAGAGAATTTTTCCTAAGTGTTGCAGCCTCCTAATTATAGATATGGTGTGTTTCACACTGATAACTAGGACTCTACAGACACGACTTCATAGATACCCTAAGACTCTTGAACTTTGTGCTCTGATACCAAGTTTGTCACGCCCCGAGCCTACACCCCAAATGTGGCTGGCACTTGAGAACCATTATTGGCCTAAAACAAACCCTTGGCATGGCTTAGTTACTCCGCGGAAGACTATAAGCATTATTACAATGATCAAATGCACTTACTTAATTGTTTAATAAAATAACGTAAAATGTTTAAAAGTCAACATTCAACTTGGCCAAAATGGCAACTCAAGTCTTACCATATGAAATAATAATGTAAATACAACTGACCACTAACTGTCTATGAAACCTCTAAAACTAAGAGGGATGTCGGGACAGGACCCCGATCATCCTAACAACTGAAAACTAGAAAGCAAATGATAAAAGAGTCATTTGAAATAAAATGAGGCTCACCAACTGACTCTGAGTGCTCAACCTGATCAACGAGGCGCTGCATAATAATCCTGGTTACCTGCGTTTGCATCATAAGATGATGCAGGCCAACTGACATCAGTACATTGAATGTACGAGTATGCGAGTTGGAATGCTAAACACAACTTAAGATTGAAAAGGATCTGAAGGAACACTTACATTGGATTTACTCAACTCCTGAATAACTTAACTCAATATAAAGCAATAAACATATGTAATATATAGTAATATAGTAATATAGTAAAACAGTGGAAAACAACTTAGTTCGTTAAAGAAAATGCAATAACAAACTCAACTTTACTCATATAATGAAGTAATATAGTTTTTGTGGGAGATTCTCTAACCGACAACCACCACTATGAGCCTAAGTGATGATACAACGTCTTGCCCACACTGCCAGAACTGTCATATACTTTGTTGTCATATAGAACGCTTAACTAAGTGGATCAACTAGTCTATGCTAAAAGCATTTTAAGAAGTCATCTAAAAAGTATGATCATTTACTACCCATGATGGCTACATGGTTTATGGAGACTTGAGTTAATATGGGCGCGCACCCCCATATCGGTGCTCAATACTACTCCCAAAATATACTTAGCTCATATGTTTTTAAAACAAACTTCTTTCTTTGATTTGAGATAATTTCTCAAAACTTAGCTTAAAAGCTCTCTTGGAAATGATGTTCCCTTTCTTGTTCAAATGTGAAAATATTTTAAACTCTTGGGAATACTTAGTTTCCTTATAACTTTTGGAGAAATGAACTTAACTCTTTACTCTTTGCTTAACTTAAAACTTAAGTCTTAGAACAAAGTTAAAACGTTTGTGAAAGACTTTTGAAAAACTTTAATGAGCTTCTCTTGACCTGCTTTATAACTTCTAAACTTGACTATTAACTTTCCTTGAACTGAATTATGGATTCAAGGATCGTGATTTGTGATAGGAAAGATCTCATGATGTTTAGGAGCGTTTTTAGATAGCTAAGCATGAGAAAATATCAAAATTTCACTGTCTAAAGGTAGGTTCGCGACGCGGAGAGGTATTTAAATTTTGGTCGCAAAAATTCTTTTTGAGGAAGAACGGTTCGTGACCGCTCCGCGACGCGAAAGCATTTTTCCCAAATCTGGGGAGCAAGTCCGCGATGCGGAGCCAGTGCCCAGATTTTCCCGACTAAATTTCTTCTTTATTTTCCAGCCCCAATTCGCCCAAACTCGGTTTCTTTTCCCAAATTCTTTTTAGATATAGATACCCAACAATTGTACGTAAGAAACTAACTTCAACCAACTCAATAATCTGACATAATGATCTCAGAAACTTTTCAATTTCAGCCCAACTCAAGAACAATATTAAATTCAAGAATACATATCAAGAACATCAACTTTCAAACTCTTTTAGGACGAATTCACATTGAAATAAACATGTTTGGCACGTGGGTGAACGAACCCAACGTTATGAAAGCCTCACATACCTTGTAGGATTAAATCCTTGGCAAAATCCACATGAAATTCTACAAGAAATCGACGAACTTTGAACCTTTCTTCTCCTTTCTCCTCTTTTCTCTTTTCTCCAAGCCCTAGCGTGAACTTCAACTTTTCTAAACTGGTCTAATTCTGATTAGACCCTAATTTAATTACCAAAAATGAAATAAATTAATAGGGTATTGAAAAGACCAAAACACCCTTTATAATCCGGATTGGACATTTCCTTATTTGAACATCCCAACCTCGAATGGGCATATCTCACTCATACAAACTCGGAATCGCGCAAACTCGGCGGCGTTGGAAAGATTATTCCAAGATCTTTCCTACGATATCTGGAAACACACCTAACTCCTCCTGAGATAGGAGTTATGGTCGTTTGAAGTTGACTAAAACTCATCCTTAACCTAACTTAAACAAATTTCCAGATTTTTATATTCTTTCCAAAAATGGTTATTTCAAATTCCTAACTTCTTCCTAGTTATTTCAATTTGGAAAGATGTTACAGTAATTGAAAAATCACCACTAGTTGATTAAATTTACTATTTGGCTCTTTATTTATATTAATTAGCTTCTTGAAAAAAGAAATTCCTAAATCTTCAAAAATTGTTTAAACGTCTTAATGCTTAAGGGTAAAATGAGAAAATTTTGATTAATTCTATCTTGATTTCGTAAGTGATCAAGTCATATGGAACAAATATTTTTGGTAAAATGCCAATCTAATATGGGACGGAGGAAATAACTAAAATATCCTTGATTATGATTTTTTTTTCTTTTTAGGTTGATATGCATACATCATTAAATTTGTTGATTTAGGAAAATATATAGGGCAACTTTAACAGAAAGAATAATACACTACTTTCTTAATTTTGTGAAACATTAATCAACTTTTAGAGACTAAAATATCAATATTCAGTTTTTGAAAATTGAAATCCATTAAATTATTCAATTTCAATATATATTAGGCGGCTAAACTCTAAAGCATTATGCTTTATTATACTTGGGGAGAAATCAAAATAAAAAATAAAACAACTAAATTGAAACAAAGGATATATTCAGTACTCATGTTAATTAAAGAGGTTATAACCAGCAAAAATTAAAGAGGCTAATTAAGAAAATGAGATTAATCTATAATGCATGAATTTTGAGTTATCTACTTTTAATTTAATTATAATAGAAAAAAGGACTTTAACTTTAGACATCAGTCAATTCATATATGGCGCATAAATTCATGCACTATATATATAGAGTTACATTGAGTATAAATTTTCTTTTATATGTTATTTAATCTATTTAAAAAAATATTCCGTCACTTAGATTTCGAACTCATAGAAATTATTATGCCACTATTAGTGCCGGCAAAATGAGCCCATATTTTGGTAACTCGTCCAACCCGTTCATATTTTAATGGGTTGGGTTAGTGACTTTTTACATGGGTAAAATATGGGTTGATACCCATATTCAACCCATAAAAATATGGGTAAAATATGGATTAGCCAAATGGGTTAAACTTCTAACTTTTATTCACTCAAAATTCATGATATCACTAAAAAAAATTGTAACTTCTCTTCCTTTTTATGTTCTTCTATAGAACTAATTATTTTTCTCTATAATTGAAAAGGTGAAGTCTTTGGCCCTTCAAAAATATATTTTTTAAATGTACATTTCTTTTGTTAATTATAATTATATTTTTTTATTTGTTTAATTTTATATTGGATAATAAATAATAGTGTAAAATAAGCAAATCATGTATTAGTATTGACATTGCTTAAGCCTTAAAGTGTATTAAGCATGTTTTAATCCTAAAATGCAACTATTCCTTTACTTTGAAATTAAAAATATTTTCCCATTGTTATTAAATAAAATTTATTTTATATTGAAAAGTTAGGATTTTTTTTTTTACTTTTATGAAACAATAAAACTAAATGAAGCATTTTCAACATTTTTCATCTAAAAAAAGACTAAAATATTTTCTCCATGTTGATATTCTTAAGTAGAGTACTATTTACTCAATTTAAAAAAAAAATAATCTTACTTTTTTAATCTTGTATTTAAATTCATTAACACACTTTTTTTTTACGTTGTATCGAAACTTTTTTTTAACCTACATTCATTGTTTTCTCTCTTTTATTTTTCTATTGATTTTATTTTCTTTGTCTTTT